>JACXGK010001914.1:0-45071 GCA_016801125.1 Novumbra hubbsi
CATCCAACTGTGCTGCCGTCCCTCCCCTCTCTGCTTCTCCCTGCCATCCAACTGTGCTGCCGTCCCTTCCCGTCTCTGTTTCTCCCTGACATCCAACTGTGCTGCCGTCCCTTCCCCTCTCTGTTTCTCCCTGACATCCAACTGTGCTGCCGTCCCTTCCCCTCTCTGTTTCTCCCTGACATCCAACTGTGTAGACTAAGACACTCAATCCCTTGACCGGTGGCGGAGCTTAGCCTTCCCTCTCATGGGAGCGAACCTGAGCCACGGAGGCCTCCACACAACCCTCAGCTTCTAAAATCTTAATGGTGCTACCTGATTTCCCAAATAAAAGATAGAGGCAGATAATATTAATATTTAATACAATTCACCCTAAAAGTACAAACATTTAATCCACCATGATGAACGTAGTCTTATTATTAGACTACAACAAAATGTACCTGCAGTTAAAAACCGTTGCTGCTATCTGCTGGACCATAACTGTATTCTCCCGTTCACTTGAAACTGTGATGCTGCTCCTGTCATTGTAAGGTCAGATCTATCCATCCTCTAATGTTTCTGCTATTTAAGAACTTTACAAAAGACGTTTCTCAAGGGCACATATCAACTAGAATTTGTATAATGTATTGCATTTTTTTTCCTAGCCGAGTAGCAGACCTATAACAAAACATACAAATGTTCATTCATTCATTTGTTTTGTTACTTAAGATAGCCATTGTCTACAGTTCAAAACCATAGCAATTTGGCCTTCCACACGCTGCAGGTTTCCAGTGCCAGAGGATGCAAAGCAGCCCCAGAGCATCACCGAGCCACCAACATGCTTAACTGTGGGCAGAGTGTTCTTTTCAGTGTATGTTTCATTCTTTTTCCTCCAGACATACCGCTGATCCATTGTGCCAAAAAGTTCCAGTTTTGTTTCATCGCTCCACAGTACAGAATCCCCAAACTTCTGTGGCTTATTTATATGATTTAGAGCATATTGAAGCCGACTTTTCTTGTGCTTTTGGTTCAGTAGTGGTGTACGTCTTGGTTTCCAAGTTCTGGCATGGAAACCTTCTACGTTTAGTTCACACCTTACTGTGCTCACTGAAATCTCCATGTCTGTTTTTCACAACCTGCCTTCTTGCAGCCATTCATGGCTTATTTTTCATTTTAAGTTGCATATTCTGTTGAATTTGGGCAAACCGCTTAAAGCATTCATTGTGTTGAGCTATTTCAATTGCTTTTGTTTGATATGTTCACTGCAAACAGCTGACAGTCGGTATAGATGTTAATCAATTCACTAGTCAACAAAATATTTTATTATACACGCAATATTTTTTTTAACAGTAATATAAACGTATTGTGGACTTCTTGTGGACCCCTCTGAATGGCTGCCAGACACCCATCACTTCCATTTAAGCTCCCTTCTCTGTCCTTCACTATACTTACAAAGCCGTCAACATTAAATCCCTTCACTATACTTACAGAACCTTCAACATTAAATACCTTCACTATACTTACAGAACATTCATCACTATATGCCTTAAATCATTTGACAGAACCTTCAACTACTACACTTTAATACAACTACAGAATATTAAACTTTAAATCTCTTCTACTACATCTACTGAACCATATATTGTATAAAAACCTCCTTTCCCAACACTTGCAGACAAATACACTTTAGGAGGCACTGTGTCAGCTGTTGTACAGAACTCCTTACTGGAGAATTGAGGGCCTTACTCAAGGGCACAAGAGCAGGAAATGGTGTGGGACCACAAACCATCCGCCTTCACTAGCTGTATTTTCAATATTTCCCCATTACCTGGCTTCTGTTTTGGAAGTAGAATACAGTGAAACATGTACACGCACACAGTTCCAGCATTGTGTTATCTAATAACAACTAGTTTGAAAAATTCAAATGTTCCCCTACAGCAGATACAGCTGGCTAAATCTGGCCTTGCTTCTGTGTGGATGCTGTGTCATGGCCCTGCATGCTGAGGCTGGGGGAAGGGAAGTACCGAATGACAGAGGGAGGAGCCGCTCCACACTGCCCTCAGAACATACACCACTTGCGGCCAGAGAGATGAGGAGGGAGTGGGGGAAGATGCTGTGGGTATTAGGCGAGAAAAGGGTCAGGTAGGGGGAGGGAGCGGAATAAGTGTTGTGGATCTAGGGTGGAGGCTAGAGTGCTGGAGCTGGAACTAGGACGGGGGTGGGGTTCAGAGACAAATTTCCGTCAGCTCCCCACATGACAACATAGCAGATATCCATTTTCCAAAAGCATCTCTCTTGACTCACAACCTCCGCTATTCTCTGCTCTGCCAGCGGTCATCTACCTTGCCTAACCCTCATTTTCTTCCCAACACCCTCATATCTCCCCCCCGGATGGTCCTACCTGATTGAGGCAGGCCTGTCTGCTCTCCTTCCTGCTCCGGACGTCTCTCTTTGGGGAAAGATCTGGGAGAGCTCTCTCCCGGCATGGCAGTCTCTGGATCTCTCTGGCTCTGACGCAACAATAACTCCACACCACCAAGCAGCACGCGAGGTGAACAGGGAGAGTGCGCAGTAGAGGGAAGGAGGGGCAGAGAGCGCGCGCGATGTAGCACTCAGATCTTGCAGCACGTGTGTGTGTTAGACATTTTACAGAGGGTGCGTGTGCTTTTCTGTGGCGCAGAAAAGAGTAGTAATGATTGTATGAGTGTGTATGTTTGTGCATGTGGGTCTCACAACGCTGCCGGTGCATCTGTGTGCGTGTGGAGTAGGAGCTGCAGTACTTTGTCTCATTACCCTGGACCAACAGCAATGATGTCAGCAGATTTCAGTTGCTGTCTCAGTGCTGCCCCCCATCCCTACAGGACGGGATAAATACTGCAGGTTGTGCGTGAGATGGGGTCGGCAATGATTAATGCAGCAAATAAGCAAACATTTATAAACGCGATAGTAAAGGCTAAACAGATGTTACAACTAAAGAGGGACTTGCTGTCTCATTCCACTCCCCATATGCCCAAAACCACACAGATATGGATTATTGCCAGTTTCCATGGCAACCTCAAGCTTCCCACGCTCTATGTGTATATCAGGGAATTTCTGCCTGTCCTCTGCCAACGCAGCAGAAACCCTCTCCGCTCAATGCTAGTTTCACAGTTGAAGTAATATTTGCTTACTCATATTTGTCTGTTCTCTTTTACCTAAGGTTTGTTTCACATATGCACACACAACCTAGAGCCTAGGAAATTGCCCCATAACCCTATACATCTGTTACATTAAATGGTTGATTACATTTCTTTGGGGATCACGACATGCTTACAACCTGTCTGCTCCCAAAGTCACACTGAGGGAAAGGGCAAATATCTGTTGTGCACGGCTAGCACCAATTAGGCCAATTGAGTCAAACAGCCTCCAACCACAGTTCTCTGGTGTAAGGAAGGGATGAGGGAATCCACTTTAGCACACTTACCTCGCAAGAAAAAAACCTGAAGATTCAAAAACTAGTCCTGCTTGCTTTTATACATAACCTACCAACCATTTACACTACGGAGGGCCTGTGCACATGATGGTTTTGGAATAATTGTATTCTATAGATCTACTTTGTTTATACGTTGACAATGCATCATCTTTCTGTAGTGATTGCTCGCCGATGTCTCACCAATGCATAGACAACGGCCAAACAACACACACAACTCATTTTGATTTGTTGGCCAAAGGCTTAGGGTTAGTGTTACTAGCATACTAGTATTGGTGGCAACCTGACAACAGTGTGTAGAACATGTAGCAACATGACAGCGTGAAATAATTTATTAATTATAACAACACTCGCTGATCATTAAATGACACCATCTATTGTGATAGAGCTTCATGGCAATAATTAGACTATGCTGCACTTTATTCTGAGTGCTACATACAAATACATCTCCTTAGCAACAGAGGTCTTTATGCCCATCTTTTCTGCTGAAGGGCCCACTCACTTTTTCTCACCATCTCACTCTCTCTTCAGCATCCACAACTCTCAGGGGCGGTTTCCATGGAAACAAGGAAAGCCCCACACATTGTCAGGACAACCAAAGAGAAAGAAACAAAGTCAGAGATTTTCCATCTTGTTTTAGACCAAGCATGTGAGTGTGTGTTGTACAGTTGTTTGAGACATCCCTGCAGTCTTGGCTTTCTTCTGTCCAGTCTGGTTAAGTTTCACCGTTTGGCCCAGTTCATTTAGCCATGTCCTCTGCAATGGCCTTTCCCATCTTATCCTTCACATACGCCAACTTCTGCCAATCAGATTTCAGCTCTAGCCACTCATAGTATGGAACCTGGGAAGCACAAAAGTAAAACAATGTCCACCGTCAATTCAAACTTGACTTTGCAATACTATGTCTGACATGAGAGAAGTAGTGTTCATACAAACTAGTGATATACTAGCTCTGGAAATCCATCTCATGTAAGCTTAGTGGCCTATTTCACCCAGCATGCACCAATGCAGACCTGAGAGCCCTAGGGATAATACGATTGGCCTATATGAGTGGGAGAGTTCAGATTGGCTAATGCAATTGGCCTAGATTAGAAAGAAGTGAGATTGGCTGAGGAGTTTGGCCTAGATGACAGGTGCTGCTATTCTTCTGGTTCCTGACTGACTGACTGTCATGCCTATTTATAACTCTGCTACAGCAGGGAGATGGGACAACAGTCAACCTGCAACCCATTGATGATGACATCACAATGTCAAAAACATGAAAATAAATTATGTTTTTCAATATTACAACTTGACTCACTCTATTCCCTTATTTTCCCATTTTAACAAATGCCATACCCTTCATGTTCAGAAAAATACAATATGCAGGACTTAAATAACCTAATGCAAGAAAACAAAGATTTTAAGTGAAAATGTGTAATTGTGTACACATATTATTTCCCAACACTCTTGCCTTTCTTGATCAACTAAGGCCTAAAGGAATTCCAGTTTTAAAAGTTTTTTTATTCTATTCCTTACTAAGTATATTATTGAGAATCTATGAATCTACTAGCCTAATGGAATTCCATTTTAGAATGCTTTACTTTATTCATCACTAAGTAAATTCATGAGAATCTATGAATCTACTGGCTTAATGGAATTCCATTTTAGAATGCTTTATTTTATTCCTCACGAAGTAAATTCATGAGAATCTATGAATCTACTAGCCTAATGGAATTCCATTTTAGAATGCTTTATTTTATTCCACACCAAGTATATTAATTATAATCTATGAATCTACTGGCCTAATGGAATTCCCTTTTAGAATAATTTATTTGATGCCTTTTGTTATTAAATTGTATTCTTTTATTGATACGAATGAGTAGGAATTGCATTTTTTTTATTAAACTGCAGTCAGAAATCACTGCTTTTCAAATAAAACCTCATTCTGTAAATACAGGTGCAGTTCATGAACGGTTAAGCTTGAACAGGCTAGTTGTAATATTTTTATAAATAATATAAAAAAGGTTTATTCACTTGTGCTAGGTGCATTAAATCCCGCCTACCACCTGTGAGTTGCATTGGGTTGTCTCACAAACAACATTCTTTACAAGAGCCAAGGAAAATATTATGTATACAGAAGGCAACAACAATATCATAGAAATTTAGATTACGCTAGTTGTGCATTTTTTATAAGGCGTGAATATACAGAAAAAACTAATAACAAGGTAAAAGCTAATTGTGTTTAAGCAATTATTCTAACAAGATAACAATCATGCTCTTATTAACTCTTTAGCTTGAAGACACATTTCGTTTTTTTCCAAATATAATTTGAACTTTAAAATGAAGAACTGCCAAACAAATTTGTCAGGATGTTTTCTCTCTAAACAAACTATTCTTTTTTTTAATTCTCTATTTTATGATTTAGCATACAACAGTACATTAGAACATTAAGTTTCACTATTGTTTCACCTAAAGAAAGCTTAACTAGTTATGTATTTACAAAATAATTCCTAATGCTACTTAATATTGTGTTACTACAAGAGAATACAATGTATTGTAAGATTAGACAAATCCTACTGCTGTTAAATTCTGCTTTATATAAGGAGTCTAAGGAGTAGGCTATATCATTCCAAACTGAAAGATATTTATACTGCAAGAAGTTAACTAATGTGTGATAATACTTACAAATAAAACAATTCACATGTCCTTCCTCTGCGCACACAATGGGTTATGTATGTAATGATTCAGCAACCTTAAGGGCGACACACCTTATGTCTAATAATCAAACCAATTCTCTTTGAAAGCTCCAGTCAAAGTCGTGATGTTAGTCTGATTAAACAATTTTAAAAATAAATACAATTTGAACCTTGCTGTCTAAATGTACTGGGACACGTTGCCTTGGCCATGCCGGTGGAGGAGTACGTTCTACATCCGTACCTGTGGGTGTTTCTGTGAGTCAGTTATCTTCAGGTAGTGTCATGCAGTGTCAGCCCAGAGAGAGGCCAGAGCCCACATGAACTCCCGCAGAAAATCTGTTTGTTAAGGGGGTTACATCTTGGGTGTCTGGCCTGAGGTAGAGACTGATGGGATGTGACTCTGGGTCTCTGCCTCTGTCTCCCTGTTGCTACATACCTCTACAAGGATGAAGCCAGCTAGCTGGAGGTGCCGTCTCATCAGGATGAATCGTCCCAGCAGATCTTTACTCCTGGAGTTGTAGTTAGGAAACTCCCAGGTGAGGAATGCTAACCTGCAGAGAGACGGGCATTTTCAGACCAGAAACCCCCAAACACCCCCCCCCCCTCGACAGACATGCCCACCAACCTGCGCGCCCCATTAGGTAAGGGCTTGGCTCCGCCTCCTCCGGGCAGGTGGGGTGCTGTCAGGTTCACTAAATCAATTGGCTTACTTTCACAGTCCACCACCAGCTCTCCCTCTGTTTAGAATACAACACATTTCAGTCACCTGTTGTCCAGCCATTCTCAGTTGGCCTGTGTGTGTGTGTGTGTGTGTGTGTGTGCACGTGTGTGTGCACGTGTTCACCTATGGTCCAGCCGAATGTAGTGTTGACCCCCGTGCGCACAGCCTCTGCTCTGCCTCCCACTAAATTCTCCAGGGCCCCCCTCAGGCCAGTCTGCAAAGGAGAGAGTGGGGAGTCCCGGACCAGGGGGGGTGGAAGCAACATGGCCTCTGTAGGCTTGGTGGAGGACCAAGCCTCTGGGTGCTCTAACTGGAGGGTAGCAGTAATGTGTAGAAGCTTCAGATGATAGTTCTCCACCCGAGACTGACTGCCTTCTGTAAGAAAAACAGAAAAGCAACTAAACGTGCAAATCGGCGCAACCACTTGACTGTGGACGGTTTAAAAAGCACAAAGCTACAAAACACGGGTCATATCCAACATCATTGGGTGAATCCACGACTACTTTCGCCTGGCGGGATTAAGAGTGCGATTATTACCTGAGAGTTTGGTGATATGCTGTTGTTGTATGAGGGCTGTGAAATGCTGGGGTTGGACCTGCTGTAACACACACAGAGACCACACCACGTCTGTCTGGAGAAACGGCTCCAGACTGGGGAGAATGCCATCCAGGGCAGAGAGGACCTGCAAACATTTACACACACACACACACACACACACACACGAGATGGAATGAGTTCATATACAAAGACTACATTCAGAGATGTCTTATGCTGTCTGTTTGTCATTCTGAATGAATTGCGGCTTGGACAGGACACACTAATCTCATTGTGCCTTTCCTGTTTAACCAAAGCAATAACGCACAGGTTGCTATGTGGCCAAAATACAGCGGCTAAATGCTATTCTTAGGTATGATCCATTGCGCAGCGTCAGGAAACAGTGCAAGCTGTGGTATAGCTGTGGGATACTGACAACATAACACCAACCCTGTAATGCCTGAATGCTAAGATAAACCAGTAACCATTACAATTATACCCTTAAAAATCAATGCGATATCATACCATTGGAATACAGAATTATAAACCAGACCTATACAATGCTTACCTTTCTTTATAATGTAAGCTACTTGTATTTGTGTGGTCTCACATTATTTTGCGTCTGGTTTGTGCCCTTCATAATCAGAAATGAATATCGCACCCTGGAAATAAACCCTGTTTCACTTCTCCTTCATCCCATGTTATAATGACCATGGAAGGTACATGGTAACGTAGTCTGCAAAAGAAAGAGATCACCTTCCTGTAGAACTCCTCTCCCTTGCTGGGCTGGAAGTTGAGCCTGGCGAAAGACATCACCAGGTTACAAAGCTGCAGGGCGCTGTACTTGTGGCTGTTCACACAGTAGTGCTGCAGAAAGACACATCCATTAACTCTACTATGTACACGGTAATCAGGACAGGGCGAGGCAATGAAATATTGGTCAATTAAGTCGATTAGAAGATGACATGTGTTGAGGCGAGTGTGTGTGTGTGTGTGTGTGTGCTGACCTCAACAAACGCCTCAAATAGCGGAAGGTGGAGCCACTTGAGAAAGGCCAGCGATTTGCTACAGCGAGTGACATCGGCAGAACTTATCTCTTTCATTCTGGGTAACAACTCTGCTGCTAATCGCTGGAAGACCTGGGAGTGGTGGAAATTCAACTTCCCTGAGAGTTAGAGAAATGATAGTTGACATGCGGGCAATAACACTCGTACATTCAAGTCTGTTGCCCACAGTTTAACCCCCACACTGCTGATGAGTTTGAGTGTGTGTGCAAGTGCGTATTTGTACCGTATGCGTAGGCAATGTCCAACAGCAGAGGAGTGGAAAGGTTCGTAGAGAGTTTCTGGAGAAGGTGGTAAGACAGAGCTCTGAGCAACGGCACGGACCGCCGGCCCTGAGATGCCAGGGACACACACACCCTGCGGATATCCTCCACCGCGAACCCTTCAGCCAGCTCCAACGCCTAGGACAGGAGGACCAGGGGGAGACTGGGTTGAGAAAACGCAGCTCCAAGTACCCTGGATTCAAACCGCACCCCTGAGGATCAGCCGCCCTGCCCCACTGAAGGTCATTACTGACTGAGTCGACAGGCTGAGCAGGGGACGCGTGCCGCCCGGGGTCGTTACCTTGTCCTCCAGTCTGTCCATCAGCGCGGGACTGAGGTGTCCGGTCCGGGCCATCAGGGTACTGACCGTCCTGGCATCAGCGATCTCAGTCCAGCGGAGCTCCAGCTGCTTCAGCACCGCGCCCGTCAGCTCCGCCTCCTGCGGATGGTTCTCCCGCCCGGCTCCCCAGTCTGCGAGGAAGGCCAGCTGTTTGTAGGAGAGCCGGCGCAGGCGCCACAGCACCTCCGTCTGGATGGAGCGCTGCACTGCAGCCGTGGAAGGAACCCCCAGCGCGGAGATGGAGCGCAGCAGAGCCACCAGGGTACCGTTCCACACTGACGCCACCTGGGGAACAAACACACACCTAAACACTCCGCCCTCTCCTGAGCCAAAACTGTCCCCTGCCCCTACCATGTTTCCTACCTGTGCGTTGACAGTAGCCAATATGTCCACCAGCCTGGGGTCATTCAGCAGCTCGGATTGCCCGATTCCTGACCCAACTTTATCTCCCACGGCCAGTCGGACAAGCTGAACCAAAGCTTTAGCCGCCTGATTGGCATTTCCTCCTTGTGTCGCCCACGCCTCCAAAACCTCGTGCGGGGACTGGGCCCTCTCTAAGAGCTCATCGAGATGGGTGCGTTTGGGCTCTGTGGAGTACTCCTCTTTGACCAGCCTCCTGCCCTCACACAGCCACCTCCCCTGTGGCTGCTGCCACGCCGGGGCCTGCAATGGCCCTGTTGGACCAGCTGCAAAGGAAGGCAGGCTTACCACAGTGGCAGAAGCCTGGGGTGAGGCCCTTGGGATGAGACGGGCACATCGGCCCAGGAGACGACTGGTCATGGAGGAACGAAGAGTGAAGCAGGGAACGCCAGAGACACCTATTTCACCACACAGCAGCCAGCGTCACCATGCTAACACCTGAGAAAACAAAACAAAAGTGAAAGAGAAAAATAATATTGAATTAATTCAAGGGAGTTAATTCAACTACAACAACAAAAGCATAGCTGGAAGTCCTAGCTATTTTTTATACTAGAGCAAACGAATAAAGGGTAATGAAGTATTTACTGTTAAAAGCTGCCAGGAAGCAAATTAATCGATAGCGTGGGAGATTGTAGCTAGCAGACTCTAGCAAACATAGGCATGCATAACGTTTGAATACCTTAGGACCTTTACGTTTACTGTGTTTAACAGAGTTTATATTATTTGTATGACTAAGTAGCCGGACGTTGTTAGGCAGCCTGGAGTGAATGAACGTTACTAACAACATTTCCAGAGAGATGTAGGGAATTGCATTCTGACCTTGCCGATTACAATGAGTACTGCCAGGGTAGGTGCTTTCTATAGTTACGAAATGCACAGACTGGCAACATTCACTACGTTCACCATTATACAACCGTGTCGGTTCTTTTGGATATACATACATTCAAGATCTTCAATCTCCGATAGCTAATACCTAACCTACCTTGATAATAGCAAACAGGATAAGGAATTGCCGACATTCACATGGAACTGTCAGAAACAGTCGCAATAAATTGACGTCATCAAATCTACGGAAAGCGCACTACAGCGTCCGACAGCGGTAGAACAGTTCGAGGTCTCAAAACACTGCAAGAAACGTGAGAACTCGTCAACTCCTCCCAAGCATGGCCTTAAAAGGTATACATAGTTTGTGTCTTTATGTAAAATAAGAAGTAAAACAAGAGAGAAATTAAGTGGAGATGTTATCTTAGGGTATCCACGTTCAGAAAGGTTCAGGGACATTTGTCTAATACAATGCATGGGCAAACTAAGGCCCGAGGGCCGAATCCGCGCAGTTCCATCCAGCATGCGGAAGGCAATAACATAGTTTTGAGGGGAATTAAAAACAATTTACCAGCCCATTCCTATACAACCAGAATTTAAATTATTTAGAAATTATAAGGGATCTACTGTATATGCATCTTTTAACTTTTTCCCTTTTTTCCCTGTAATTCATGATTACATATTACAAAACAAATGTGGCCCTGCATTGAATTTAAAAATCCTGATGTGGCCCCCGAGCCAAAACGTTTTGCCCTCTCGCATTGTTTGTAGACAATTGTGGGTCACAACTGTCTAAGGGTTAGGGTTGTAAGTCACTAATTGTAACCCAAATTGTTTTTATTTTACTATAGTAGCTTAAAAAAATATTTAAAAAAGTATTTAATACTTACATGTTATAAACTCAATTTTTATTACATTTCTATTTTACCATAAATCTACCTTTACTATTCCATAATAACAGAGCAAAAACATTTTTTTATACATATACCAAATGTATTAAAAATGAATGAATTGGTTACCTGGTTACGACACAAATATATATTGGAGGCTTGCAAACAGTTCTTTGTACTTCATGGTTTTGGTGTTTGCTCTGACATTCATTGTACAAGTCAGTGCAAGTGTGCCTTTCTAAATCTTGTCCAATGATAGTATTAGATATACCATGTTGTACGCATGTCATGATTTGAAATCAGACATAATCAGATGTTTGTCTGATATAATTAGGCTCACCTATGCATGCTTTTGTGTAAAATTGTGGGAGCTCCAAAATAACGTGGTGCCTTTTAGGAATTCCACTTCCCCAATGGAGGCTGCATTGTAACCAACTCCCTGTAAGGGGCCACTGTAGGGTCAAATTAGTCCCTATACTCGCTATCACGTTCACTCCCTCAGCTTTGGGTCGCTTGTGCAAATGGTGGAATTGGTCATGGACCTGAAAAATTAAGGTCATGAACATGCAGATGAAGGGTCAGACTGTGGCCTGGATTTTGTCATAGGATTTAGCAAAACAGACACACATAATTTCTGACACACTGCCGGAGCATGCCACTAGGGTGCAGTAACAGACCAGACATCACAGAGGTTAATATACAGAGATCATTATTTGTAGGTGTGTATTAGCAACACACATGAATCTGCTCAGAAGTCATTAATGCCTGACAGATGCATCATTACAACGTCTACCACTCGTAAGCAACTTAATTGAGATGTTGTAACAGGACCATAATTGAGCAGTATATGTCTGAAAACGAATAAATGTTGCTAAGTCAATGCACTTCCGCATGGAAAAGTGGGTCACAATTCTTTAAACCGTATTGTATGTGATGGATCACCAACTACAGAACATGCTTTTACAATCACTGCAGCTAAACGTTTTGTAACTGGTTATTGTGTGTAGGGAGTTGCCTTTATTTATTAAATACATGAAATGTTTCAAATGTGGTTTTATTTCTTCACTAAGGTTGAAAGCATTTGAGGCGTTTTTTACTCAGTGTGTGACATTTCATTTTGTCCTCATGGATCCCTAAGCTCCACGAGATGCCGGTGACTGGGTTTAGGACAGGACAATGATGGATGTAGAGGGGGACAGGCTGTCGCCGCCAGGGAGGGAGGAGGAATCATGAAGGAGAGAGCTGTTGGAAACAGAGGAACAGCCCCCCCAGGTGGTGCTAACAATTTAAAAAGAGGCTGTCAAATAGACTGTTCTTGAAAAGCAGACACATTGTTTGGGCTTGGGTGAAATGGTCAGATCTTTGCTGGAGTCTAGATAGCATCGGTGGTGGAGTGTCTGTTTTGTTTGTTGAATGTGTCTTCTTATATTTGTGTGCGAAAAAACCCTTTACAAGTGCATACAACTGAGAGGGACGGAGAGTAAATGTAATCTTTAGACTTTCATAAAACCTTTGGCGTGAGAATACCGGGGCAAAATGTACTTTGTACGGTATATTATGATGAGGAGGAAGACCAAGAGGAAGAGAGGACAGTGTGTGGTAACCGGGTTACTTCAGAGACTTTCTGCCAACAGCAAGTCTTCCATTAGAAACAAACTGGCTGAGAGTGAACCCTGGTGTGTGAGTGTGTGTGTTTGTGGGGGGGGGGGGGTTAACCAAATGTTTTACAATTTGTCAATTGCAAATGTGTGTCTACATTTCATACCAAACATTGATTCTACTCTAATTTGTTGGTGAATCATTCAGACATATTTATAAATGAGGAGGAAGAGGAGGGTGGTTTAAAAACAACACAGCAAATTCACAGCACACACATGCAATTTAGTAACTCATTCAAATTATTTGTGAAAGCTTGGATAGATCATAAAATATTGCATCAGTAAGAAAGCCAAAACCATACCTAAAATAATACTCTAGTATTTAGGTATATCATACTTGAGTAAATACCTGAAATGGTTTTCTTTCCAAAAATGTTTTTTTGTAAGAATAATATGGGATTATTCTAGCAACACCAGTGAGTGTATACCAGTCCTTAAACAATATTAATGTGAGGAAACTGTTCAGCCATCTTACCCATTTTAACAACTTAACTTAACTTTTGAAGTCAGATACTCACAGTGTCAGCATTTTTCTACATTTGGAAAGGGATGCATGTTAAACTTACATGAAATAACGAAATATATTTATTTCTAATTTTGGTAAATATAACATACAATCCAAGTCCTTGAGGAAGATTCTATAGGGAGCATGGAGTGCGCTTATGTCATCTCGCGAGACTTGGATGTGAGACCTGACTTTGCAGTGGGTGGAGACATGACTGCAAGTAAATCGCGACATCGAAATCGCATTTTTGACAGCTAACATAATCTCAAAATACTGTCGTCTCACGTGAACTTGATGAATGAATGCGACGGTGTTTTGTACAGTTGCACCGGCATTGGTGCGTTTGGTTGTTACAGAGTTCCATTCGATCGCATCAATCGTCAGGAACGTTCCTACAGAAAATCTGCTCTGAAGCTGCCTTAGCTGATCTTGAAAGGTTTCAGCTGCAGTGAAGAAAATACCTTTCAGTTTTTATTTGAAACACCCCGGTAAGAACAGTTTAGACGTTTAATATCGGTACATGTTATGTTTTTAACGTGCTGTGTGTGTTTTTAAACTTTGAGTGTAAGAACAAAGTTTTCACTTGAAAGCGGTAACCACAGTATCTGGATCATAAACTATACCGCGACGCTATATTGCATCAATTCTCTTCTAGGGTCGTGGCATGACATTTTTATATCAATGCAAGAATCTAACGGTTTTGTAGTGTATAGCAAATTATGCATTGGCTTTTTGTTTTTTTAAGTAGCCTGTGGAGTCGTTATAATTGTCTAGTGTAACATTACAATAGCTAGGCTGTACATTTTCATTCATTGCTTTCAAACGCTTTTCTTTATAGAGAGTGTGCAGGCCGATCACTTATTTGTTCTAGGGTTTAAATCTCATTATTAAGGTTTGTCATGCTGTCATCTGTCACCTGAACCGACTGTGTCCTCGTGATTCTTGCAGTGGGATGTATACCCAAAGACATTGGACTATAATAACATGGTAAATGGTAACGACGAATATCAACAGTATGTCATGGAAATAAGATGCAATATCAACAGTATATAATGAAAATAAGAGGCAGTATATAATGGAAATAAGAGGCTACGTATATACAGATACAATGATAAAAAAATATATACAATGCTAAAAATACAATACGACACTAGAGTGTCTATTTGCTGGAGTACTGGAGCAGCTCAGTAAAATATATCATTATTTTAATTCTGATGTCTCTGAAACATCTGGAAGACCTCTCCCAGCCTCGAGCAGGGCGTTAGTAAGCTCCTGGACAGTCAGGGGCGCTACTTGGTGGTGTCGGATGCACCGATACAAAACGTCCCTGAGGTTCCTAATTGGATTCAAGCCAGTCAATGGCATCAATGAGTCTGGGCATTGTCCTGCACCAGCATAAGGTTTGCTGATGGTTCTGAGGATTTCTTCCTGGTACTTAATTGCGGTCAAGATACCGTTGGCTAGCATGTGGAGGTCTGTGCAACCCTCAAAGTATATGCCTCCCCTGACAGCCACTGAGCTACCGCCAAATCCAGGCTGGGTGATGTTGCAGGCAGCACAACGTTCAACATGGCTTCTACAGACTCTTTCACGTCTGTCACGTGTGCTCTGTGTGAACCTGCTCTGATCTGTAACGAGAACGGGGCACCAATGGTGGACCTGCCAATTCTGGTGTTCTAATGGTGCTGGGCTGTGAGCACAAGTCCCACTAGCCTACAATTGTCTTTGGCCACCACCTGCAAAACCATTCCTTTTGGGGGGTTGTCTTGCTGGTGCCTCTCCAGTGCACCTGTTGTCACTTTCATTTGCATTAAAACAGGTGACGTTTGTTCACAATCACTTCCTAACGGGACAGATAGATGTCCCTGTAGATTAATTAACTTACATTTTTTTTTGCTATACGATTAAGACTGATCCTTCAGTTGTTTTAACATAGTCACTTGTCTAAGAGGTTTTAACCACCAAGGCGGAACACAAATTAATAAACTTCTGTGCAAAGTCCACGTGGGTTTGGTAAGAATTTTTTTTTGTTCTGAAATGTTGACAGTAAGCCTTAAAACCAACTCGTTGTTTCCATGGTATTAGCCTTAGTTTAGATCTCACTGTCAGCTACACTAAGAGTGGCGTATGCCTCCCGAGCTTTCCCAGTCAAAACACTGCACAATCAATTAGTTTCAGGTGTCTTTGACATGCCCAAATAACCAAAGGAACATCTTAGGGTCTGTCTCAGTAAACAGCCTTAAGTTTTCCAATGTTGAAACTCTCTGGAGCACAAAATAAGAGGGAAAGACCCCCGGGGGATTGAGGATCACCTTCCTTAAGCAAAGCCACTGGAGAGATTCCCCTCCCTGAACAATTCAAGTTAGTCTTGCTCCAGCTAAAGTTGAGCACGCTTCAAGTCATGTTTACGTTCCAATTCCCTTTTGTGATTAACCTGATCACGCTCTAATGGTAACATGAGCACTTCCATTTGCTGTTTAAAAGGGAGGCCACTAGGAATAGAAGGAGCGAAAGCCGACAAAGAAGAGAAACCAGGGAAGGGCAGTGAGGGTGTTGTATCCTATGCAATGGCTGCAGCGATGATAGATTTGGCGAGAATACGACTCATAAAAAATGTACCTCAATATATATTTAACAGAATCTTTTAGTGCAGAGGGACAAAAACAACAAAAATGAGGTACCCAATCTAGGCTATTCTCAACCATAGTCTTCGAGGAGCTTTGAGGTTGGTATTAATGCGCTTGGTATTCGTGCACTTTGTATTCAAGCATGCTGTCAGAAAAGTTGGGGACCAGGGCCTTAAGCTAGTGCTCTATTAAGGGTGATTCCCATCACAGCGACATGCTTCAACACTCGGGCAAAAGAAAATGAGAAACCAAGGGAAGACAAACGGGAGAAACACCACATCAACATTTTGGTTTGCCTATTGTAATATGCTTAACACTGCTATCACATTATGGGGTATAGCAGTGTCAAACATTCCTATTAAGGACATGGGGCAAATCTCCATACTTCTGAGTAGACTAGGTAGGAAGGACATCTGTAATGAATTGGGGGCTCAGCCTCCTGCTAGTACTTAAGGTATGTGTGTGTGTGTATATATATATATATATATATATATGTATATATGAGTGGAATTATGGTTGCTGTGAGAAATTCATATATATAAATATACATATTAAGAAGGTATTTGCCATCATCTTGTTAATGGTGTTGTTGTAAATGCTTTTTTTGCTGGAGATGTGTAATGAAGTCATGATTGCTACATCATGCCAAAATATGAAAAGGATTCTATATGTGTTGGCTTTCTCATTGGCTGAATTCTAAACTGCGGTGCTGCCGTGTTTCTAGGGGATGTTCTGTCTCCGTCACATGTTCTCCTCCACGCCATCAGCAGGCCTGCATCAGCCTCCAATACATGTGGCCTTGGGGCAACAATGACGGAAAACACACCTGTTACCCACTTTTTGGGGAATTTAATCTAATCTAATGTTGTCTGTAAAGACCATTTCATTTTAAAGTATTTATCACCACACCCCTTTGATTTAAACAAAAACATCAATAGAGATTTGCCTATTTTAGAAGCATGTGTACTGAACGTAAAACATTCAAGAGACAAGGAAGCTCAGATGCTACCTGTTTTGCTTACCATTAGACACCCATGTCATTATCAATGGACAACCTTTATGTATATTTAAAACAAATGCTGTATATTTCATCATACATTTTTTTTTGTTAGACCTGTCATCGGTTCAAACATGTACTGGGGTGGACTAATTTTAAATATAGAATAGATTCATTATATCCCTTCAATCCTCTGCAATTTAGCTTTTACAGCAGTGACATTTTAATTGAATTGACATTTCACCATCTAATTACCACGCCAAATATTGCTGCTGGGCTCCTAACTATTGAATGTCAACATAAATTGACGAACCTATTTTAAGCTTTCAAAGAATATTGGTCTCATTTGTTTATCTTTTTTGCTAATGAAGGCATAAAGGCTTTGCAAAATAAGGCATATTTGACCTTCATCTCTTTGTAAACTCAGTTGCAGAAAAATATGTTCCGAGTTCATCTGCAAATCTATGAACGGTTGTGTTTAAAACCAAATCTGGTTTAATTGAATGACTTTTCAAGTCATTTTCTTAATCATCAAAGTATTCCATTGAAATGATTGGAAATCATATGGGCCGTAGTGTTTTAATTGCATGCGTGTTGTTGTGACACCTCAGGCAATTGTGTCTTCAGCAGAGACAAAGAGATGGTAGAGCCCCTAATGTTGCCCATTTGGCTGCACCTCGAACTAATATGAGTTCCAGAAGGCTTGATCCAAGCTGACGTGTCAATTGGGCCTGGAATAAACATGACAATGAAGGGGCAATCCTCATTAGAGCCCGCAGCACACAAGCAACGATGCAGCTGAGAGGTGGGGCATATGAACAGGTTCTTTGTGAGAGCAGAGAGGAGCACGTTTTCCTCCAATAGGATGAGGACAAGGAGCAGAGAGAGGAGCGCGTTGTCCTCCAATAGGATGATAGGATGAGGACAAGGAGCAGAGAGAGGAGCGCGTTGTCCGCCAATAGGATGAGGACAAGGAGCAGAGAGAGGAGCGCGTTGTCCTCCAATAGGATGAGGACAAGGAGCAGAGAGAGGAGCACGTTGTCCTCCAATAGGATGAGGACAAGGAGCAGAGAGAGGAGCGCGTTGTCCTCCAATAGGATGATAGGATGAGGACAAGGAGCAGAGAGAGGAGCGCGTTGTCCTCCAATAGGATGAGGACAAGGAGCAGAGAGAGGAGCGCGTTGTCCTCCCATAGGATGAGGATGAGGACGAGGGGCAGAGAAAGGAGAGTGTTTTCCTCCCTTAAGAATGAGGACAAGGAGCAGAGAGAGAGAAGCACGTTGTCCTCCTTAAGCATGAGGACGAGGGGCAGAGAGAGGAGCGCGTTGTCCTCCAAAAGGATGAGGAGCTGAGCAGGGAGGGGCTCTCGGAGGTGATCCTGAAGAGACAGGCAGTTATAAAGAGGGCCAGGGTAAGACACTGTAACAGTGCTGCTTGTCTTTCCAAGAACGGGCCCCTATTAAAATGCATTAGAATCTCCGGGCTGCGGCTCTCTGTGGTACTTCCCCCTCTCCATCCCATCACTGGGGTTCTTATCATCTCCAAGGCAAACGGACACACTAAACAGTAGGGAGTCTTACAAGGCCTGTCATCCAAGCCCTAAAGGAGACGGGCCTGGCACACTTTGCCTAATCTCTGTACCTACTGCTGTGATGTCATCCGAGAGAAAGGCTCAGCAGCTTCCTCCTTGGCTACTGTTGCCCTTTTGGAAATGAAGTGTGGAGACGGTCTCCTGTTGCCATCACTGCCAATACATGTCACGGTTTAAAGAGGTGTCTGTAAACAAAAGATGCTGAATCGAACTGTTTTGTTGTATTCACAGCTTTTCATCTTCTGTAATCGATTATGGCTGATTCTTTAAGACATTTGGAATAGTGGGAAGCAGATAATAGTACTTCTTGTATCCTTTATCCTTGCTTTCTCAAAAGATTTTGAAAATGGAAACAATGTTCAGTTGAAAAACAAATTGAATCCCTGAAAATAGAAAATGTCCTTACGTATTAGGTACATGTTTTAGGCCACCTGAGAAAATTCATCTCCGTAACAGGAAGGTTGCTAGATGAAATCTCATGCTTATAATGTGAAGCATCGCTGGCAAATATTGTTATATTTGTCTGCATAATTCTCAGTACTTGTGTCCTCTGGTTCTAAGTCCTCTCCTCACTATTCAGTATTCACCAATCCACTCGGCTTTGAATATACAAATTGCAAACATCCCAGAGTTTTGGCGAAAGGAAATTGTGTGAGACTTGCGTCAGACTATTTTCTATTCAATGAAAACAAAAGGCCTTTCAGCGGTTTTGAAAGTATTTTTGTGGTTTATTTTCAGAACTGGACTAATCCCTTAACTGAATGGCAAAATGCACAGAAGTGACAGCCACAGTTTGCTGGCCTTGTGGGAAGTGGACCGATGTTACATTTATTTTGTGCAGCATATACAGCATCTCACAAAAGTGAGTACACCCCTCACATATTTGTAAATATTTGTTTAGATCTTTTCATGTGACAACACTGAAGACATGACACTTTGCTGCAATGTACAGCTTTGTACACAAAGTATTGAGTGTACAGCTTGATTAACAGTGTAAATTTGCTGTCCCCTCACAAAAACTCAACACACAGCCATTAATGTCTACACCGCTGGCAATAAAAGTGAGTACACCCCTAAGTGAAAATGTCCAAATTGGGCCAAATTAGCCATTTTCCTTCCCCCGTGTCATGTGACTCGTTAGGGTTACAAGGTTGCAGGTGTAGATAGGGAGCAGGTGTGTTAAATGTGGTGTCATCGCTTTCACACTCATACTGGTCACCGGAAGTTCAACAAAGCACCTCAT
The DNA here is from genome assembly GCA_016801125.1 of Novumbra hubbsi. Taxonomy (NCBI): domain Eukaryota; kingdom Metazoa; phylum Chordata; class Actinopteri; order Esociformes; family Umbridae; genus Novumbra; species Novumbra hubbsi. Next base: position 19,799 of record JACXGK010001914.1, read on the forward strand.
GGCAAAGAACTCTCTGAGGATCTGAAGAAAATAATTGTTGCTCTACTTGAAGATGGCCTAGACCAGGGGTGGGCAAATATTTTGGCTCGGGGGCCACATCAGGATTTAGAAATGAAATGGAGGGCCACATTTGTTTTTGTACTTTGTACAACAGCATGGCTGTTGTCCCAGAAGGAAGCCTCTTCTCAAGATGATGCACAAGAAAGCCAGCAAACAGTTTGCTGAAAACAAGCAGACTAAGGACATGGATCACTGGAACCATGTCCTGTGGTCTGATGAGACCAAGATAAACGTATTTTGTTCAGATGGTGCCAAGCGTGTGTGGCGGAAACCAGGTTAGGAGTACAAAGACATGTGTGTCTTGCCTACACTCAAGCATGGTGGTGGGTGTGTCATGGTCTGGGGCTGCATGAGTGCTGCCGGCACTGGAGAGCTACAGTTTATTGAGGGAACCATGAATGCCAACATGTACTGGGACATACTGAAGCAGAGCATGATCCCCTCCCTGGGCCACAGGGCAGTATTGCAACATAACAACCCCAAACACACCTCCTACTGCCTACTGCCTTGCTAAAGAAGCTGAGGGTAAAGGTGATTGATTGACCAAGTATGTCTACAGACCTTAACCCTGTTGAGCATCTGTGGGGCATCCTCAAACAGAAGGTGGAGGAGCGCAAAGTCTCTGACATCCATCAGCTCCGTGATGTCGTCATGGAGGAGTGGAAGAGGACTCCAGTAGCAACCTGTGAAGCTCTGGTGAACTCCTTGCCCAAGAGGGTTCAGGCAGTGTTGGAAAATAATGGTGGCCACACAATGTTGACACTTTGGGCCCAATTCAGACATTTTAAGTTGGTGTACTCACTTTTGTTGCCAGCGGTGTAGACATTAATGGCTGTGTGTTGAGTTATTGTGAGGGGACAGCAGATTTACACTGTTATACAAACTGTACACTCACAACTTTACATTGTAGCAAAGTGTCATGTTTTCAGTGTTGTCACATGAAAAGATATAATCAAATATTTACAAAAATGTGAGGGGTGTACTCACTTGTGATACTGTATTGGTTTAAGTGACACCTGGTCGTTTTGTTTCTTGTTTATTTACATTGTTCATATACTTGTATACTAATGTTTGCGACAACTGCGTTAATCCATGGCATGGCATCAGTATATTGTTTCAAACACACAACGCGTGGTTATTTAGGGTGTTTGGGTGTTTGGCTGGTTGAGATAAGCCTAGGTTGGGATAGGCTCTTTTCTCTTTCTTTTTTAACATGGTCGTTGCATGCAAACACTTGGTACCGGAGTAAATATATCTCAGGGTGGAGAAAGTTCCCTTACTCTTGGCAACTGCACAATGCCTTTGTGTTGAGTGAGTATACTGCAGTGTTTTAGAAACAGGTTTTACCTTGACATTGGAACTAAGTGTTTCAGAGGCAATTGTTTTTTGATCAGTTGGCAGATTGTGTTGGCCGTGTTTTCTAGCATCTTCTTTTCGAAGACAGTTTACCAACGATGTGCACACCGATCCATTATTGTATCCAATCCGTGCCCTACTGTCCCTCTTGGCTTGAGGCTCAAACCAACATCCATACCCAAGCTCTCTATTCGGCCCCGTCTGTAGCGCCGGTCATCTCCTGCTTGGTCCAGTCAGAGCTGCTCTCTGGACAGCAGCATCCTCTGCTCACTTCTCTCACAGTGTCTTTAATAACTCCACAACACACTGTAGCCTTTTAATGACTAATTCTTGCACTTCACTGCTTTGTACCTTCTGACTTTTCTCTAAAGCTACTCTACCCAGTAAAATGTATTTACTCTTACGATGTGGCTGTCCCACCTAGGGTGAAGTTAGTTTTGCTATTACCACATGTCACTCAGCTAAATGACTCAAATGTAAAGTTGTCAAATGAATCATACAGAAGAGTGATTTGATTTCATAAAACATAAAACATATCCCCTAAAATGTCTGGCAAAGTATGTCTTTGAACACGTAGGAATTTGGGCACTATATATTTTAAAGTTGATTAGAAAACATCTATCATAATAATAGAACAAGACTTCTTTTTGTACTCCAACCAAAAATAGGGTTTCAGAAAGAGACAAGGGGGAGGGGTTTATAACTCAAATAACGGGAAACGCCTCAGAAAAGGCTGCGTGAAAGGCTGTGTGAAAACATGCTCTCTTCTCATTCCTGGTGAATCAGGGGGTTAACAGCTTTTACCTGTGAGTAGTTCCTGTCCAGGTAATAGACATCCAGACTAATCAGGTGACCAACACAGGCATAGACAACACAGGCGACACAGGCATAGACAACACAGGCGACAAAGGCAAAGACACAATCACTTCAGCCTAAGAGAAAGACAAGTGCCCAGCCCGACCATATTGCCTGAACCAAAACTCGAAATGGGTTGGAAAAAACAAGTTTGCTGTAACAGTATATCATTCAGAATCGTAGTAAGGTGTAGCAAATTGGGGTCATTGTAAATGTATTGTGTATCCGTGTGCCATGGCATTGACTGCTAATTTATCACATAGGGCAGGCTGACTTTTGAAAGCCTCTCTTTACTTGACACAGTGAGATTGCAGTGGGTTTTGCACGCATCCCTTTGGGCTGCCTGTGTGCACTGGGAAGGATTAGTGCCCAGCTCTGGCATTGACCTTGTCCTCATGGATTGGAGGGCAACTCCGCTTGATGTCTGCATGCTGTGACATTTAGCAATAACAAAATGCACTTTGTGCTATAAATACTATTAGTCTATTTGCCCTGCTCTGTGAATATCGCATGTTCTCAGTTAAATGTCCTTGTTTTGCAAAAGCACAATGTACATTTTGAAATGATAGTTTGTCTCGGTGTAACGAATGTATAATGCCAATAGTTATGATCAAGTTATATTTTTAGGTAACAAGGCTATCCATTAGGTACCTGAACTTTAAAAGAGAATGAAAATGATGGCGAATGATGTTTGGGATGGGTGACGGGTGATGATTCTACATGAGCAGATGTTTGCAAATAAATGGCTGGTTATGCAGTCAACCAGTGACGTGTTTTTTGAAGACCGATATGTCTAATGGTTAACAATCAACCAGAGAGAATAAATTATTGAATATGGGTTTTGGGCTATCTGCACACAATCTGACAAAGAGATGTGAAGAACACCAAAACATCTAAAAGCCATTTTCTAATCAGTTTTCAAAGTAAACCTCTAAAGGAAATCACATGTTAAGACGGCATCTTAAGATACTGAACCAGGTGACATTGTCTCAAGGGGTTCCAAGGGGTATTGATTTTGAGTAAAATGACGTGAGAGGGTCTACCTACTGTCTGCTTTCCTGCATTGTTTTCACATTGAATTTTGTCTAATCTCTTTGTCTTATGTTTTTTTATCTTTACTCAACAAAATAATGTAACAACGGGCAATGCAAACCAAAATGAAACCAAAAAAATCGAAGTGAACTGTTGATATCACTGGCTTTTCTGACTTGCAAGAATTTTGTCTTTGAAGCTCATAATGTGACTCAGTAGTGTGTATGGCCCCCCCATGCCTGTATGCACTCTGTAGAGGATCATTTGTATTCACCAATCTATAGGCCCAGTTGATAAATGCATAATTAGTTATTTGCATAAGTATAATGTGCCTATATATGTTTGTAAACAGTGGTTAGGTCATCCATTTTGTATATCGATTACATCCTCCATTTTGTATTGATTACGTGGTTTTGAGAGAACGTAAGGAGCCTTTGTTCTCGGTTGAGTTTTCCCGCCAGTGCCTCTGATTGGCTGATACAGGTGAAGGGAGGGTCTACCTGTGCGAAGTTAGAAAGTTGGCTGTATGCCATGTAACTGTGTCTTTCGTGCTGGATTATGTTGCAGGTCACACCTGCAAAGAGAACGAGGCACCAGTGGCTGAACTGCCAGTTCTGGTGTTATCTGGCAAATGCCAATCGAGTTGACCTCTTGCCCCAGCTAAGGTCTGTGTTCATAGCTCCATCATCTGAAAAAGACTGGGCACAAATTAAATGAAGGGCAGATTTGCAAGGTGGAAACCACTACTATTTTTTTACTTGCATGCTTGTCTTGGGTTTAGCCAAAGAGAATGACTTTAACTCAAGGGAAAACTATAGTAACAACATCTCTAATCCAGTCCCAGCTGTGAAGGTCACCACCAACATCACTTTGTCAGTAACAGAGTTTTGGTTGGTAGGCAGAGGAGAGTAAATCAACGCTGACTCCTGCGAGGATCCTTGGTGAATAACGAATTGTTTTTGTTTTCTACCTTCCCTCACTTGCAACATATGAGAGGCGAATCAGGAGAATGAATGCAGAAAGTCAGTGAGACTAGAGAGAGAGATGGAGCCATTACGTGTGACTTGTTCCTCCAGGGCCCTTGGTCGGCTGGTTGGCCCCCGGCTTCAGGAGAGTGTACGTCTGGCTGTGTCTTGCGGGCTCTGCTCCCACCAGACCCAAACGGATTACCTTAAAGGGCAACCGCAGCAAGAACCAACGCAATCCCTATGATTGTGTCGCCATTTGATAGTGTTGGGTGGAACAACATTCGTCAACAAGTCCGTTTCTAGCTTGCCCATATATGGCAACACCTCAATATATACCAGCCACCAAGTGAAATCGTCCTGGGTGAACCTAATGAAATAAGCACTGTTAGTGGAATCATCATTTTGCCTTTGAAATATAAGTCCCTTGGAAGACATTTGAAACAAAGATAATTAGTCGAATTATGCACCATTTGGAGTTGATAATGCCTCACAAGGTTGGAAAATTCTCAGAAATGATATAATAGCATAATTTCTTTATTTATAAATTTGGTATAATTAAACTGTTTATATTTATTTGCACGTCTCCCAATGTTTTATTTTTAAAATTATTTAGACCAAGCACCTGATTGTTGGCTGGAGATTGCTGTCCCCTCCAGATGCATACGTATCTGCTAAAAAAAATTAAGGGAACACAATCATCACATTATAACATCAAGGAAAATTATTTGATCCCCTGCGGATTTTGTTCGTTTGCCCACTGACAAAGAATGATCCGTCTATAATTTTAATTGTAGGTTTATTTGAACAGTGAACAACAAAAAACATTGGCATTTTACTCAGTGAAATAAGTATTTGATCGCCTGTCAATCAGCAATATTTCTGGCTCCCAGGTCTCTCTTATACAGGTAACGAGCTGAGATTAGGAGCACTCTCTTAAAGGGAGTAATAATACTACCTCTCTTAAAGTGAGTAATAATAACACCTCTCTTAAAGGGAGTAATAATACTACCTCTCTTAAAGGGAGTAATAATACTACCTCTCTTAAAGGGAGTGATAATACTACCTCTCTTAAAGGGAGTGATAATACTACCTCTCTTAAAGGGAGTAATAATACTACCTCTCTTAAAGGGAGTGATAATACTACCTCTCTTAAATGGAGTGATAATACTACCTCTCTTATAGGGAGTAATAATACTACCTCTCTTAAAGGGAGTGATAATACTACCTCTCTTAAAGGGAGTGATAATACTACCTCTCTTAAAGGGAGTGATAATACTACCTCTCTTAAAGGGAGTGATAATACTACCTCTCTTAAAGGGAGTAATAATACTACCTCTCTTAAAGGGAGTAATAATACTACCTCTCTTAAAGGGAGTAATAATACTACCTCTCTTAAAGGGAGTGTTCCATATCTCAGCTTGTTACCTGTATAAAAGACACCTGTCCACAGAAGCAATCAATCAGAATCCATACTCCATCCACCATGGCCAAGACCAAAGAGCTGTCCAAGGATGTCAGAGACAAGATTGTAGACCTAGATAAGGTTGGAATAGGCTACAGGACCATCGCCAAGCAGCTTGATGAGAAGTTTACAACAGTTGGTGTGATTCTTTGCAAATGGAAGAAACACAAAATAACTGTCAATCTCCCTCGGTTTAGGGCTCCATGCAAGATCTCACCTAGTGGAGTTTCAATGATCATGAGAACGGTGAGGAATCAGCCCAGAAGTACACAGGAGGATCTTGTCAATGATCTAATGTCAGCTGGGACCATAGTCACCAAGAAAACAATTAGTAACACACTACGGCGTGAAAGACTGAAATCCTGCAGCGCCCGCCAGGTCCCCCTGCTCAAGAAAGCACACGTACAGGCTCATCTGAAGTTTGCCAATGAACATCTGCATGAATCAAAGGAGAACTGGGTGAAAGTGCGATTCAAAGCTCTTTGGCATCAACTCAACTCTCCATGTTTGGTGAAGGAGAAATGCTGCCTATGGCCCTAAGAACACCATCCCCACCGATAAACATAGAGGTGAAAACATTCATGCTTTTGGGGTGTTTTTCTGCTAACTGGACAGGACAACTTCACCACATCAATGACAAAACACAACGCCAAGGCAGCAAAGGAGTGGCTCAAGCAGAAGCATATTAAGGTCCTGGAGTGGCCTAGCCAGTCTCCAGACCTTAAACCCATAGACAATCTGTGGAGGGAGCTGAAGGTTTGTGTTGCCAAACGTCAGCCTCAAAAACTTAATGACTGAGAAGAGAGGATCTGCAAAGAGGAGTGGGACAAAATCCCTCCTGAGAGCAAACCTGGTGGCCAACTACAAGAAACGTCTGACCTCTGTTTTTGCCAACAAGGGTTTTGCCACCAAGTACCAAGTCATGTTTTGCAAAGGGGTCAAATACATATTTCACTGAGTAAAATGCAAAACATTTCATAACTTATTGGAAATGTGTTTTTCAGGATTCTTTTTTGCTGCTTTTCTCTCACTGTTCAAATAGACCTGCCATTAATATTAGACTGGTCATTTCTTTGTCAATGGGTAAACACACCAAATCACCTCCACTGCATCAACCCAGCAGGACGGGTATCTTCTTCGTGTGAGGCAGAAAGCCCTACCTACTGACCTTCAGTGCTTCGGGTTACTGGTGCGCATGTTCCTGGCCTGTCAGAAACCGACTCCATGAGGGTGGCGTGTGCTCACAAGCCCAGGCACCCCGTTCTCTTCACCGATGAGAGCAGGTTCACACCGAGCACCTGTGACAGACGTGAAAGAGTCTGGAGACGCCGTGGTGAACGTTATGCTGGCAGAAACATCCAGGATGCTTTGGCAGTGGGTCAGTGATTTTCTGGGTAGGCAAATCTTTGGAGGGTAGCACAGACCTTTATGTGCTAGCCAACTGTACCCTGACTGCTGTTCCATACCGAGATGAAATCCTCAAACCCATCGTCACACCTTACGCTGGTGCAGTGGGCCCTGGGTTCCTCCTGGTGCAGGACAATGCCCGGCCTCATGTGGCCAGAGTGTGTGGGCAGTTCCTGGATGACTATGGAATTGGTGTCATTCACTTTTGACCAGAGCCTTGTGTTAGTAGGCTTATGGGGAATAGGAAGTATTTTGGGATGCACTTGATGTCTGTCTCACCACATGACTGACTTTTTCTCTCAATATGCAGATCAGTGTAGATTCAAGGCAAACCTAAAGGCAGATTTAAAGTCGTTTCTTTCTTCACAACATAATTTGTCAGGACCTAACCGTCAGGGGAATTTGACCACTTTGCGTAGCCCCTTAGGTAAAGACAGCATGGGACCACCTTTTCCTAGATTATTCAGTGAATGAGGTAAAAATAGAATACCTTTCATTTTTGGGATGCAGACAAAAGCTTTTTTACATAAAATGGGCTCAGAGTCAAGCTTTGCTTAATTTTAAAATGGAAATTATTTCACCGTTGCATAATGCTTTATGAAGGGTCCTGGAAATATTACGTTTTACCTTTTTTTATTTGTTATTATGTATTATTTATGCGATTGTCAGACTTTCCAAATGTTAAACTGTTCATTAGGCTCAGTTGGAAACATGACAAAAGTAGTATGCTAAAAATGATCTCTCACCTTTCCCCTAACATCTTTCCTCTGCCTCTCTGACTGTCAATACCCGTCCTCCATCTCTCCTTCTCTCCAGGTGTGTCGGGACCTGGCTAGTGGGACTCGGAGCATGCGCAGTAGGCCAGAGGTCCGATTGGCGCCGGAGCTGTGATGCGCGGGGCGGGCTGCAGGATGAACATGGCGGCCATTCTGAACGGCCTGCTGGTGTCCGTGGTGGCGGCGCTGCTCTGGAAGTACGCGAGGCTCAGCGAGCACGCTGCCGTGCTGGAGGAGGAGCTGCAGCTGACCCGCCAGTCCCAGGAGCTGTCCCAAGCCCGGATAGACTACCACGCCGCCCTGCAGGCCCTCCAGGAGCATGGCACCCGCATGGTCTGCACGGGCAAGATGCACACGGACCGCGTCTGCCGCTTCGACTACCTGTGCTACTGTGCCGAGGCGGAGGAGTTCGTCTTCTTCCACAGCAACTCCTCTGTCATGCTGCCCAACCTGGGGCCCCTGCGGTTCCAGCCGGCGCTGCTGGACCTGTCCTCCGTGGAGGATCACAACACCCAGTACTTCAACTTCCAAGAGCTGCCAGCGGCCGCCCTCAAGTTCATGCCGAAGCCTGTGTTTGTCCCCGATGTCACGCTCATCCTAAACCGCTTCAATCCTGACAACCTGATGCACGTGTTCCACGATGACCTGCTGCCTATCTTCTACACCATGCGGCAGTACGCCGATCTTGACGACGAGGCCCGCCTGGTCTTCATGGAGGGCTGGGGTGAGGGTGCGCACTTTGACCTCTACCGTTTGCTGAGCAGCAAGCAGCCGCTCTTGAAAGAGCAGCTAAGGAACTTCGGCAAGCTCATGTGCTTCACCAAGTCATATGTGGGTTTATCCAAGATGACCACATGGTATCAGTATGGCTTTGTCCAACCGCAAGGCCCCAAAGCGAACATCCTGGTGTCTGGGAACGAGATTCGACAATTTGCCCGGTCGTTGATGGAGAAGCTCAACATCACCACGCCAGCAGAGGAGGTCCTGGCCGGTGCAGAGGAACAGGACAAGTACATTGTCGTGTTCAGTCGATCCATCAACAGACTCATCTTGAACGAAGCAGAGCTGATCATGGCATTGTCGCAGGAGTTTCAGATGAGAACTGTAACCGTGTCCCTGGAGGAGCAAACCTTCCCCAGCATTGTCAAAGTCATCAGCAGGGCCTCCATGTTGGTCAGCATGCACGGGGCACAGCTGGTCTCTTCTCTCTTCCTCCCCCGGGGGGCTGTTGTAGTGGAGCTATTCCCTTATGCGGTCAACCCAGAGCAGTACACCCCTTACAAAACCCTGGCCTCTCTACCAGGCATGGAACTGCAGTATGTGGCCTGGAGGAACATGGCGGAGGAGAATTCTGTGGCCTACCCTGAGAGGCCCTGGGAGCAGGGGGGCATTGCTCATCTGGAGAGAGATGAGCAAGAGCGCATCTTGGCCAGTAAGGAAGTACCCAGGCACCTTTGCTGCCGCAACCCTGAGTGGCTCTACCGTATCTACCAGGACACTATAGTGGACGTTCCATCTTTACTGGAGGCCCTCAAAGAGGCTGTGAAAATCAGGCCACATGTGAAGAAGGCCAAGCCGGCCAGCATGGTTCACCCAGGTCGGGTCAGAGAGCCTCTGTGCCAGACGTCCGTCCAGGCCACCAACGAGGCCAAGCTGACCGTGTCGTGGCAAATCCCTTGGAACCTCAAGTACCTGAAAGTCAGGGAGGTGAAGTATGAAGTGTGGATTCAGGAGCAAGGAGAGAACACATACATGCCTTATATTCTCCCCCATCAGAATTATACTTTCTCTGAAAATATCAAACCCTTTACAACATACCTTGTGTGGGTGCGTTGCATCTTCAACAAAAACCTCCTGGGGCCGTTTGCAGATGTACTCATGTGCAGGACATAGTTTCAGTTAATGTATACTGTCCCAAACAAGTTTGTGACTGTTTTTTGAGGATCAGGTATTGGGGCTGTGGATTATTTAACATAAAATTCTGGGTGTCTCAGAATAAGGATAGTTGATGATGGAATCTGAGATTAGAGACTGATGTGATGAGAACCATATCCTTGCTTAGTGGAGAGTGAAATGAGATGAGGAAATATAGGTCTAGGAACTGCTGGAAAAAAATGAGAGACAAGGATATATGAGTCTCGGTTTATGTATGCATAGTCAACACTTTTGGCAGAATGTGCAATTCTCTAAAATGCCCTTTTGGGAATTTCTTTAATACATTCTACATGATACACTTTATCAGCAAAAATGGATAGTGTGAATTCATTTGTTTTTTCTTTTGTCAAAACACTGCAACTAATATGGCATGGCATTTTCACAATTTTGTCCCTGAACCTTTAGTCATAGTTTGAAAGGATCTGGTATTTGTTGTTTAGTTACTAGTACCCATTTGTTTTTAATATCCACACATTGACATTGATCTTAGAGGCACTGCAGTTCCGGTATAAACCATATCCTTCTAAATATTGAACTGTACTGTACTATTCACATTGTTATAGTTAATAGTATATTATTTATAATAACTAGTCTGTATTCTGGTTTTCACCTGTCAATTTCGTATATGTTATTAGTCACTATTAAATTAGCAGTAATATTATTTTCTAATTATCTAGAAATGACTTGAGTATTAAATGGAATGGAACCGGTAATGTTGACATTGTACTTGTTTCCTTAAATATTGATAATTGAATAGTGACTACCTTTAGAAAGGGCAACTAGTAGTACATACAATACATTTCTACTGTTAATTTTGAATCGTGGCTACTACAACGTGATTGTTGACTATTACAAATTGCTTAAAAATGTTATGTGACTGCTAGTCACATCTGTTTTAGACATCTTTAATGTGAATTCATTTGAATAAATCAACACTATTCAAATGAACAAATTATTACTAGCACTAATCCAGTTTCACTAGTTACAACTGAAAAGTTTTTAAAAATAAGTAATTGTTGATTTCAGTGTTTCCAATGGTACTCACATCATATAGTATGAATAAATATGAATTATTTTAAAAATAGCAGATTATTTGCGTAACATCGGTAGATATGGAAAAACATTTGTTTATAAAAAATCTTGAAATATTTATTACTAAGATATTAATTTTGGTGGGAATTTCTTTTAAAATGTAATAGTTATTATTATTAATTGGAACAGGTACTAGCAACCTTTGTATAAGTGTTAGTGTCTACATTTTTCAAATCAAACCAAGAATAAATACTATAGCTGCTAATATCTAAACGAGTTACTTTTAAATGATGACTATTAAGTACCAGGGTATTTGTGTAAAAACATGCCAAAAACATGCCATACAACGACTATATGTGGTGTGTACCTATTGGTGTATGCAATGTGAGTTTTCAGCGAAGAAAACTGTAGAAAATCTGTGGTTTGTTATGCATAAATCACGCCATTGTGGCTCAGCCCTCCTAATAAATGGTGTTGCTTCGTTATGTTGCTTTTTAAAAGGGTAATTTACATAACTGTTTGCAGAGTCTTGCCAAAACCTTTAAAGAAACCAAAGTTAATTCGAAAAGATGGTCACTAGTCTACCATATAGAAGGTCTTATTTGTTTGAGTTGGGTTAGCTTTTGCTTTATTGCAAGTGTACAATATTTACCAATTTGGCCATTTGTGGCTTGTGTATAAATTGTTTTTCTAACATGTTATTATGTTATTATTCTAATTCAAGGCACATTAAACAGAGTGTGTCCTTGAAAATAGGTTGTGGATTTTCTGAAGATGCAAACTAATACATTAATTTATTTATGAAAATGCAGTAGTTTAAGTACAGGGTTCCTCTAAATAAATGCATCTATTATAATGGGTTTACGTAAAATATCACTGCAGTGCCTCCATTAGGCTTACAACAATTCTAAGTTTAAAAGTAGTATTTTTTTAATCCTGTCCACACATTCATATATCAGAAAGGTTGACATACTATGAATAGATATTAGAGTAATATTTATAATGTTCTGCAGGTTTTTTAAATTTTCATTATTAATATTTAGCATTCAGTCCAAGCCTATCGCAATATGCAATTCCGTCCTGCATTTAATTGCCTTTTGCTCTGTTGAACTAAACTAATTAAGAATAGTTTTTGAGTATGGTCCAAGCTCTTTAGAGTAGTAGCACTGATCTAGGATCAGTATTCATCCCGTCCCTGTAATCTGGTTCATTGTGGTAGGTTAATTTTATCCCAACTCACAGACTCAAGGCACTTGATTCATGAGGCCTCTATATCCTGCTGTATATTGAGGCTTCTCCTGTTGTTAAGATTTAACTGAGAGTGAAGAGTGGTATCATTGAATCTATGGAGTTAATTGCCTTTCCCTCTTCCCCTAAAAAACCTCACACAGATCACTACTGCCAATGTATGGGCTTTGTAACGTGTGTATTGTTCGTTATCTGTCTTATCATTACATAGACATTAGTAATTAATGCCTGGTGTTTGTCAAAGGACCTCAATGCCGTGGTGACTGGCTAGTATGTGAATATCCAACCTATTGTACTTTACCTGTTAAGGTTACTAAAGCGATATTCCTAATGAACTGGAATCTATTCTATTTTGACTGAGATATTTTGATTTCAAAGACAAACCTTGAACTATTTAAATATTATGTTCTCAAATGCATTTTTGTCAGTGTTTGTATTTAAGAGAGAGTATTTTGAACCATTGTTGTTCAATGAGATGTTGTGTGTTTGTAATGCTTGTTAGTTTGTGTTTTCTCCCTCCAGTAAATAAATTATATTTGCTAAGACTGAAGTGTGTCTGACACTGTCTGTGTACATATCTTATGTTTACAACAAAGCAAAGTTAGAAGAATTAGTCATTAGAATCATTGATTAAAGCAACATTCTTATTATGTATGTATTATATTGTATCTTGTCCATATTGCTACTCTGGCAAACTTGTAATTACAATAGATATTTGCCGTGAACAGTGACACTTGTGACTAATAATGACACTTCGACGATGGTGTTAAACTGCAGAATAACTGAAGGAGTTATCAGATGGACCATTTAAGAAAGACATGTGTTGTTCAAACTCCCTCGTTTTCAAGTAACCAAAGTATTTGGAGAGATTAACATGTAGAGAATGTACTATGAGGTAATTGTGTTTAGGTAATTGTCTTTAGGTAATTGTGTTTAGGTAACCACACAAGGTCCCATATCCTTTACATGTAATGACTGCCCTGGTATCTCTCCTGCTGACTATGCTTTGCCAAGTGTCTACTGCAGCCATTTTTAGTTCAGGTTTATGTTCTTGTCTACTGCATTTGAAAGGCATGCTCAGTTTGAATCAGATATGGTCATTGACTTCATGGTCATTTAGGAACCGTGTACCTTTTGGCCCTGAAGTACATCTTGGCAGCTATAAGTGTGTGTGTGTTAGATGACCTGCTGCATGATAAAGTGACTTCCAACGGGTTTAGAGGCTTCTGATTGTATCTGAGCAGATGGTTGCATTTGAGCAGAGGAAGGTGATTCTGTAAACTTCAGAATTTGTCTAGCGGCTGCTATCAGCCGTCGCAACGTCAGTGAAGACGTGAGCAGGTTCCCGTTGAAACCTTACGTGCCCAAGCTTTAGCATCTGTCATGGAGAGTTCCTTTTCTTCTCCCGACTTTCCTTTTCCAATGTCTCTGGAACCGGTTCGTGATCTGTACTTTAGCTTATTTTGTATGGTTGTAAAAATCTGCTAATTTAACAACTTTGTTTGCCAATAAATATATATACATATATATATATATATATATATAATTACAACCGTTTTGGTGTAGAGCTGGCTTGCCCCATCCTGTTCCTGGAGATCTACTGTCCTGTAGGTGTTCTTCAACCCCATTTGTGACTAACCTGATTCAAGCTTTTAATCCAGCTAATTATTACAATCAGGTGTGTTAAATTAGAGTTGGAGAGAAAACCGACAGGATAGTAGATCACCAGGAACAGGGTTGGGTGAGTGTGTGGTTTTGCTGTTGAAATCCTCTGCGGATGGGAAGTGGCTGTAACACCCTCCATGGAGAAGTCATCTCAGAGTGTTCCTCCCATCAAGGCCCTTGTTTAAAAAAAGAAAACACTCAAATCTCACACACTACCTATGGTGAAATGGTTAAAAAGAGGACCCAGGAACTGTGCAGTTTGCTCCATAACATTCAGCACTGAAATAGTTTGGATTTGTCTTCTATCTTCTGTGTAAAAGAACAAAAGCTGTAATAACAAACTACTGTTTATTGTGACTGGTTTGTACAGAATGATCCTCATCATTGAAGTAAAAACTCAATATACTCCCTGAACCTAACACCAAACCTCAAGCAGGCCACGTGGTGTTCGGAAGACTGGGGAGGGGTTTTCTTTAAAGCCAATTATCCACGGAGTCTTGGTGTCAGTCTAAGTCTGTATATTACTCTGTCCAATGGCTCTTATCAGCCCGTCACAAGGGACTAGTCAGGGTGTAGTACTGTTGCTTTTCTGTTTGCTCTCTTCTTAATGTCTCACAAGTGTTCATCACTCAAGCCAAACCAGTCATGTGCAATAAGTTGTATAGGCATGTCAGAAGTTATCAGCTACCTACTGATGTACAGGCATGTGTGTCAGTTTGCAAAGGACTGTTGATATTTGTATTCATATGGCGTTGCCGTCTTATGAACCAGCGGATCTTTTCCCTCCAAAAGAGAACAGTGACTCAGTAAGTTATTTTCTGTTTTTATTTCCAGAACTGCCCTATGTTGAAACACAGGGTACGTGGTTAAGCTGTTGTTTCTTTGAAGTCAGGGTTATGTCTCATTGACTGGTACACGAAGGAGGGAAGATACTCCAGGTAGCTTTGAACTCAAAATAATGAAGCGTTTCTATCTGTGCTGCTTTTTTCTTTTAATTGCTTAAAGAGTTGAGGGGACTTTTGGGATTTAGCAGACCACAGAATATAGTGTTGTAATACAATTCATGTTCTGTCTACCACAACAACCCCACAATAAGCTCAAGTTTGTTTTGATTACATTTGGTTACAATAATCTAAGTACGGTTGATAGCGGAACTAGTGCAATTAATATTTTCTGGCAAACATGACAAAACCATGTTCAGCCTTTTGATATTTAAAACTTGTGATTCTTTACCCCAGCCAGAAGAGACTAAATATTCACACCGCTGATCATCAGAGCACATGGGAGACCAGCCGGTAGAAAGTTCTATCGGTGATACTAAGGTAATGCACTTCTCATTGTGACAGCTGCACCCTGGAGAGATGAGCCATGAAGATTATCTTATTATCATAGGCAATGTAATACACCAGAAAGCCTTGGGTAGATTTCTAACATATCATTGTCTTTTTCCTTTTAGTTCTTTTCCGTTCCTTTCCATTTCTTATATTTGCTTTTTCTTTGGTTTCACTTTTCCCCCTCTATTTCAGCATTCCATTCTTATCTTCCCCTCATTAAAGCTGAGGGAACAAGCCCAAATACATCATACATACAGTGAACTATATAAACGAGACATGCTGCGATTTCAGACATTTTACTGGGTTCATAAAATGATGTCAGTTAATTGTAATAAATGCATTAGGCTCTAATGCACAAAAGAATATTGCGGCTTTTTGGGGTGTAGGGAACATTTCTGAGTTCTTTTAGTTCAGCTCATGAAACAAACATTCTTTGTGAACCACGACTAAATATCCCAGTGCAAACAGAATGTTATAAGAAAGTTATGGTAAAGATCACAGAAAGAAAATGTGAAAATCCCACTTCTACCCCAAACAAAAATAATAATCCTTAAAATGACCCCTGTATTGGTAACACAATACACCACTGTAACATATAACCCTATCCTTAGCAGGGCGATTCCTAGCATGACCTAGTATTATGAGCTTTTGTTGTAGGTCACCAGAATGAGTCATTATACTGTGGTCAGTTAGAATAATAGGTCCAGCAGTCTAAAAGAAAGCAACATAGGCAAAAATGTAATAGTTACCTTGTCGTCCAACTGTAACTATTTGCAACTTGTAATACTTAATAACTTTCCACTTGCATTTAATATACAAACAATGCAATGAAGCTGAATTAATATTTGAGAGCACAACATTGGTTTTGGAAAATAATATTTTTTGTATCCAGCATCTCTGTCTTTTTGTAATTCACTTATTCCAGTTGCATTAAACCATAACTAACATATGACTAATTCTGAACACTTCTGACATGAAATCACATATCTTCTTATGATAATTGAGGTTTACAAAGCTGTACATTATTAGACAGTTTTTACATTGAGCCTGTTTCTGTATAGCCTATTGGAATTTGACTCGCATGGTGTTTACTGGACAAAGGTTTTACACTGTTTATGTGGTTTGAATAAAGGCTTGATTATTTTGTGCTGCAATTTTATAGCCTTGCCAAGAGTTTCTTTGCCTAAAGGAATTGTTCTTAATAAGCCAGCTAGTCAGCAGACACAATTACAAAGAAAGATGTCTAAGATACGTATAATAACCTCACAGCATCTGTGATCACGATTCTATCAATCCATCCTCTAGTTATGATTCATTGATTTGTTTCCATGAAAAAATTACAAGCACATGGAAACCTCAGTTGTTAGGACTGAGTTTGGCAAGATGAAGCTGTGGATTCCATTTGGTTGAATGTTTTTATTGCTTTTACATTAAACATTGGTTTTGGTAAATAGCAAAATCCAATAAAAATTCCACTTTTGTGGATAGTTTTATAAATAACATTGGCAAAACAATAAAGCATTTTTGTTAAAGAGAAGAGACGTTTGCCAGGTAAAGATCAAAGATGGAAATGCTGAAATGATTGCTCTTATCAAGGCCAAATAAACAAGGCATCAGTAACAATGCAACTATTTGACCCATACTACTAACCTAAGCACTAATACACAGACCTTCCGATTCCTCTGGTGAAGAACAGAACAGGGTTCCATTGGAGGGTGACTGCATAGGGGTTATGGGATATAGTGCCACATGGAGGCACTTAAATAGGAAGTACATAATGCAAGAATCTCTATTACGGTCAGTGGTATGCATTTTAAAGCACAAAATGAACAGTCTTGTTCCTGAAATGCAGAGATTTTTATTTATACAAAAAAATCATTTTAACCGCTTACTTAAGATCAATAACAAGGGACAGTAAAACATATTGGCACCCTTGCATTTTATTCACAAATAGCACAATTTCTTCTAGAAAACAGTTCAAATTCAAAAATCTTCTGCTATTTTCGTGTTCACTTAATTTTTCTACAAAGTTGAAAAGGAAGGTTTTGAGTGAGGATCAGAAGGATTCAATTTGCAGTGGTCTCTTAAATTGAACCCTTCTGTTCCTTACTCAAAACCTTACAAAAAAATGTGCAGTGGTACTTTTCCAGAATTGTATATTAGAATCTAAATCAAAAGCAAGGGTTTTGCAACATTAACAGTGAAATAAAGAATTGTGGAAATCTAATTCTTTGTTCATTGTCAACATATATGTTGAGATCACTGCTAGTTATTTAAAGAAAGTGCAAGAGACCCAATAGATTTGGTACATAGAAACTTGGTATCTCTATTTATTTACACCAAAATCATGGATCCAGTTCAGAAGCTATTCAATCTCAAACCTTCAATCCAAAAGCATTACGGCTGAAAGCTTCCCATAAAAGTATTGGAAAATCCAAAAATATAACTGTCACCTCCAATCGGCTCGGCCGCCGGGTTCTGCCAAGATGTATGGGTACAATATGGACAGGAACCGCAACCCACACGGAACAAGTGTGGGAGGATTTTATCCCAGTCAGGCACACTGCAGTCGTGTCCCAAACGGCACCCTATTCTTTATACTCCTTTTAAACAGTGCCTTGAGCATGTTCATAAACAATGAAGATCTGGTCTAAAGTAGAGCACGGCATTTCAGTAATAGGGTACCTTAAGGAAACGGTCAGCATTGCCTGGCTGGCTGCAATCCAGTTCTGCCCTGCAGCCTTGCTGAAGTGGGTTGCTGCTTTCACAGATATCTGTTCAGATTGACACTCTTGTCATAGATGTGTTGCAGAAGAATCCTCCCTCTCTGCTCCACGGTGTGGATCAGAGGTTTCAGGCCAGGTGCCCCACCTTGGCTCTCCCAGAATTCCCTGTCTGTGTACAAAGATCTCAGCAGCATGCTCTCCAAGCAGCCCGACTGGAGAACTGACACGGCTCTGTCTGGAAACCTGCCAGGAAAATAAAGGGTATGACTCACCGTTTGGAAAAGACATCTAGACAAACACCCAAAGCATAAATGTCAAACGAAAGATTTGTCTTGAGGTTGCCTACTTTCCTTTAATCTGTTAAGTATCTTCCATCTATACGGTATTCAGAAAGAAATAACAGCATTGCAAACATAGTAAAAATCCTCCACTTGCTTCACTGGATTAGATTAAGGTTGCATGATGTTGGGTTTATGTAGGGCTCACATGACCTTCCGAACACTAAGGTACTTCCTAAATAGCACTCTATTCCCTATATTTCCGCAGTGGTTGTGCGTTTTTCCAGGGCTCTGTCTAGCCTTGAATACAGATTGAGTAATAAGTGTTTTTACTCACTCATTGATGCCCTCAACTAAGCGAAAGTTGATGTTGTCATGGGAATGATTTGGTCTGCCTGCATTGTCTATGAACACAAGTCTGGAAGGCTCAGCCCTCCTCACCTTTGAAGAAAGAACAGACATCAAAATGCAACTATGTAAGCTTGAAACTGAACTTGAAATTAAATACAACACGTCCTGGAATATCGTATGATCTTCTGTGTAGATGTAAATCCTTGTTGTTCCATAGAAAATATCTGAGGGGGAAAATTGCATTTGTCAATAAGGATAGATGGATGTCAGAGAGGTGGCTTATTTTTATCAATATTGCAGTCAATAGAGAATGATAAATGTTGCCTGTTAGACATGTTTATCAATATACTGCAATAAAAGAAAGAGTGAATGTTTCATCAATCTATATGCAATACCCCCAAATAACAAAATGCAAACCATTTTTAATTTTTTTTACATTTGTGTCAGTTTACTGATCTTCAAATGTTCAAATCCGATTCAAGTCTGGGCTTTGGCTAGGCCATTTAAGTATTACTCTAGTATTGTCTTGGGTGTGTGCTTCAGGTTGTTGTGCTGGAAGATGAATCTTGAATCTTTTTAATTGACTGCAATATATTGAGAAAAGCTTCAACAATGTAACCTTTTCCCTTTGAACGCAATGTTTTGACAAAAATGTCAACAAAGTGAAACTCACCTTTTACCATTGAACGCAATGTATTGAGACAGACGATAACTTGTTTGATCATTTTGCCCACAGTAATTTGTTGATGATATCATGTTGCTAAATGTCATTATTTTTGTCTTTGTAAGGAGAGAGTAACAATGACTTCAGCTAAAAGAGGAAGCAATCATTCCGCAGAACAATTCATATTGTGTTTTAACAACAGCAATGTCCTTTATCAATGGAACGAACAGCAGTTTCTTCTTTGTGTCTAAAAAAGGTATTTCTAATAATAATATTAATACAATTTAAGAGCTGAGCATACATAGAACTACTACTCCATTGTACTACTAGACTATATAAGCCGGAATACCCTATATCCGCATTATAATATAGTTTGACATATGATCCTGCCGGAATACCTTATATCCACATTATAATATAGTTTGACATATGATCCTGCCGGAATACCTTATATCCGCATTATAATATAGTTCGACATATGATCCTGCCGGAATACCTTATATCCGCATTATAATATAGTTTGACATATGATCCTGCCGGAATACCTTATATCCACATTATAATATAGTTTGACATATGATCCTGCCGGAATACCCTATATCCACATTATAATATAGTTTGACATATGATCCTGCCGGAATACCTTATATCCACATTATAATATAGTTTGACATATGATCTTGCCGGAATACCCTATATCCACATTATAATATAGTTTGACATAGTTACCAGGATGTGCACCAGCACAAGATCCTTAGGGTTCCGGCACCTTGCATGTAGCAGGTTCTCCACACATGGTTCTGATGGCTCAGGTTGGAAACCACAGCAGTACCGGTCCAGACGATCATTCACCTATGTGGGGTAATGACAGAACATGGATTGCTAGGGATGGAGCCTCCTTTTGGACAATGATTACCTCTGCTGTATGCAACCAAGAAATCTCCAAGAAAATCCTACACCTGATTTTAGTTCATGCGTATCAGGTTCCCTTCGACTGATGTCAGATGACATTATGTGTAAATAATTAGTTTATTTGGTTGGTTACAATATGGTATTAAAGGTTCAACATAAACATTTACATACAATGTAAATGTGTCCAATAACTAGTAATCAGTCTCTTATTTTTGAGATTTTAGCCCACTCTTCCTTTTGGAACTCTACCAGTTCAGTGAGGTTTGAGGGGTGTCTGACAAGCTAAGGACTTGGCAAATCCCAAAAATATATCTAATTTCTCCTGATCCATTATTCCATAGATTTGCTTAAATGCATCGGGTTGCTGTTTTGTTAAAATACCGATTTTTTATTGTGACCAAAATTACTTCATAGACTTCCAGAAACCTTCCGGTTTGTCAAGGTGATCTTTGACATCACGGGTGTCTGATTCTTATTGTTGAAGCATGCAGAGGAACCTGGGATTCAGCTAGGGAGTCCGCTAATCTCCAGATGTTATGTTTGGGTTGGCATTTACACTATTCATAATTTTTTGGGGGGCTCTTCTGACATTTTGGAAGGACGTGCACTATAGATTTCCCAGACAGATGTGCTCTTACTTTCCTCTTCCTGATGTCCTTGTTTCAGGATGGTGTGTTTTGCATTTACCACACCAAACTGTTCAGGTTTCTTGTCTCTTTCAGAGTACCACACAAACCCTTTCCTAAAGACCCCTTCTTTGATTGTTTTTTTGGTGTTCCAATTATTTACCCATCCGATTCTACTAACCTACCTGATTTAACTTGGGATTTAGTTATTTTTTTAACCTGCAAAAATTTCTTTTAAATTATGTTTTTCTAATACATGCATGATTTCCGAATATGGAAGTGGGACAATAAACTTCCAGTAAAAATACAATACTCTCTTGTTTAATGATGTGTTTGTTTTAACAAGTCAACAAACAGCATAAATCCATAGAACACTTAACGACAGAGTGGCTTGCTTCTACCAGGTGTTGCAGTACCCATACACAGAGAGAGAGAGAGAGAGAGAGAGAGAAAGAGAGAAGGAGAGTGAGGGAGTTCTTGTGTAATTGATATCTCTCTCCCCCCTCCCTCCCATCAGAATTGCAAATAAAATAAAAAATCAAGAATGAAACCAAGCTCCGAACGTGCCTACAGCAACAGCAATAAACTCAACACCACTAAAGATCACAATCAAGCGGGAAAACAACTATTCAGGGACACAGATCCATTCTATGACGATGACATAAATAGATTAATAAATAAGCACGGACACACTGACACTCGTCACCATCTATAATAATCGATTAAGCACAAAAATATGTCCAATGCACGGACCAGAACCACAAAGGCAGGATGATAAAACACGCTTTCACTCACCAAGGCTGATGGCTCACAAGAAAGGTGCCACAGCGGTTTTTCCTCTGGGCACATTATTCGATGACTTTGGGAATTAGGTCATGTAGCTGCCGAATCAGCTGGCTTTCGATGGACAGCGTGGCCATGCGTACCTGTTCTCCTCCACCTGTTTGTTATGCTGCTCAATGGAGCGCCTGTATGCACTGTCAGTTAGCGCAGCAACATTTACCCTCCAAAGTAACCAAATTCACAGCATTGTCCTGATGACCCCCGTTGATCTCATGTTTTGCAATCCTCTTGGAAAGACGTTTCAAAGCTTTTTAACCAGTCCGGGACTAAGTACCATCTCCACCTCCATCTTCTTCTTTTTTTTGCTAACCGTTAGCTACTTATTCCTTCAAAAAGACACTCCACAATAAACCCACGGTTACTTTTACCAGCAGTTTGAGTGATTATAATATCCCGTGGCTGGAGGGCACCAAGGTTTCTCCTCCAACAAAGGCTTTCAAACCGGTGCTCGAGTATGAAGTCCGCTTCATTAATTTTCTCACATTATCTTGCGTTAGCGGAGCTAACAAGCTAGCCAAGACGACCTCCCCACCTCACACTTTTTGCCGACGAATGTTGGCACCAGACAGCCAAACAAGTCTGAAATATGAAATGCCAATTTCCCCATTTGGCATCAAATGCGTGTGATACATTGATAACAGTATCACTCTGAGCATGCGTATACATTTTATCATTGTACCTATATTGCATTGTGAGAGAAGGGAAGGCCCTACGACGCGTAGCCTATTGCCTACTACTGTGAACACGAAAAGGGAGAACGCTGTCTGAAGCAGCAAGGTAGGGACCAATGAACATGAAGAAAATCCTCACACAAGTGATATGCAATTTAGCAAGATGCTATATTCATAGATAATGATTTAAAAAAATAATCTTCTAGAATTACAATTAACATAGTTTGGTTGCAGTTGTCTCTGCTGCCCCTAATGACCTGACGCCACTGTCCCTGTGGTGAAACCCACAAATTCCCTCAACCTCTACAGTGCCTTCAGTAGATCGCACATGTCTACTATATTTCACGTTGACACTAGAACACACTCAAACGGGGGGAAAGTGCCAGAGACTCCGGGATATGGTTCCAGATAATGTTAACATACACTATTAAACTACACCCACTCCGGTAAACAGGACAGTAGTACAATGCAGTAGCACTACAAATAACTTTAATGGCTATTCTACAATTACAATTGAAATCAGACACTGCCCAACATTATTGTGCAATGCAGTTTAAGACCTTTATTGTGATATCATTGTACATTATTTCTGGCTGGCTACCAAAGCATTCTTTAAAGGGGATAATTCTAATATCCTTCTTTAGTTTAAAATTGTTCCCTGATGAAACATTTAGAAAATCTAAAATTATTTCAAAACACAAATAAATGAAAAAGTAAAGAGGGAAAAAAAGATTTGAAAGGTGCAGGACTAGAGGATTGGTTTAAAACAAATACATTTTAACAATAGACACAACCAGCGACTTGACCTTGAGCTGTAAATGTAGCGTTCTACTTCTTTGGGACGTTTCACCTCTAACGCCAAATATAATCTGTAAATCTTGAAAATATGGTTAAAAATAACGTGGACAAACAAGCTTTAAAAGAACTAAAGCACATTGAGATGGATCAGGAAAGGGGTAGAAAACATAGTTAAGGCCTTTAATGTATGGGAACACCAAAATTATGCAAACATCAACCTTCCAAACTGGATGACTAAATAGGAAACAATCAGAGAGTCTACCAAGAGGGTAATGCCAAACTTGAGTTACAGGCATTTTTGGTCAACAGTGGTCAAGTATGCATGGTTCAACAATATCCCAATGACTATGCAACTTTGGAATGTAGGGTAAGGTGGGAGATACACTTAAAATCATGTTTAATTTGAAACTACAGTGTAACTTTTAACTTTCTCAGGCAAACCCAACACGGCACATTACCCAAAGAACACCATTAGTAATGTGAAACATAGAGGTGGCACAGGGAGGTCCATCTACATCAGGGACTAGGACACTTTTTGGATAGAAATCAATGGAGTAACATACAGAATTTATGGGGGGACAATACAGTATGCTACAAGGAACAAAGATTTCAGTTCACTTTTCTGCATGTGAATTTTTGTTCACTTTTCCAACCGAAAGCATACAGCCAAAACCAAACAGAGTGGCTGGGGAATAAAATGGCCCAGACATAAATCCAAATGACAGAGTTTGAGAGTGGATCACTGTCAATCAATGATCCGCATGGAAGATGATCGAGCTTAAACAGTTTTGCAAAGAAAAAGTGTCAAATATTGCTAAATCTAGTTGGTAAAGATCCATCTGACTCACAGAAATCCGGCGGTGGAGACTAAAACAATTGTGATGTTTAGGTTCTGTAATTTAAAAGTACACTTTAATTTCCCAACTGCAAGAAAAAAATATGTTCTGGAATGTGATGTGTGGAAAGAAATGCTAATTTAAATGCATGAATCACTAGCACTGACAACAAAGTTCAGGGGAGCTATATTTTTATATAGCGGCTACAGGTAATGACATCAAATGCTAACGGTTTGCTAACTCATAACAATAAGCCAATTTACAATTTACTGTGTTATTTAAATTTTGAACTTACTGTTTTTTTTTTACTGTATTATTTTATTTAGTTAATGTTGTAAAGTACCACTTACCCCAATTAAAATTCCTTAATCAGCAATAAATCTGATTCTAATAAATGTGTAGTCTTACTAGCCTACAGAACGTAGCTACACAAAACGTTAAAGCAAGGCAATGACCAACAACAAGAAAACTTGGTGCAAGGTCCTTCGTCTTATCCGTTCTCCGGAACAGGAATGTTATGTTTGTGACTGTGTCCTTCACACTGTTCCCTTTGCTAATTGGTGTTAGGTTGCCCATCAGATACATCAGAGGTATTAAATTAACAGGTAGGAACAAGTGTTCCTGGGTCCCAGTCAGCAATTCCACTGAATCAATACAATACTATTAGCAGTTGGCCATGTTACAGGTATTGACTTCTGCAAATAGACTTCTCATGTATTATTCAAACTGTGATTCTCTTTGTCCCAAACAGCTCCATATTCCCTAGCCAACACTATAGTGCACTGCCAAATGTAGTGCACTATAGTGAGTAGGGTCCTATTTTGGTTTCACCCTATATACCCCCACCACTCCACAGTTCAGTTGCCCATTCAATTCAATCTCACAGTGAGATAAGACAGTCTTTCATTATCTTTATCAGATCTTTATACAGATCTGTCAGTTCTGTGGTTTGGTTTTCAATTGCATTATCTTCTATTTTTAAAAGATTATATAGCATGTAGAATATACTCAAATACCCCCTTGAAATAACTTTGATGGAAAACAATCAAAGTATGGAATTTGTCATTCATCTCTTTCAGGGACATTTTCACCCCAAACGATATTTGTGGTTATTCTTGCCTCTTCATGCCTTACAATATAATTTTCCTTTACAGCTATTGTGATACATTCTTCTACAACAATATGTAAAAAAAGAAAAATAATGTAAATGTTTCTAATTGATATGCATTAGCGAAGAAACAATTCACTCCTTTTCTGTACGAAAAATAAATCCTACTAAATGTTTCTTGTTATCTGTAACTTTTTTTTCTGGCTACCATCCCCTTTTCTTCCTCCAGTTCAAGATCACCTTATACCAATCCTCTGTGGCCTCGTCATTCTAGATGACCTTATACCAATCCTCTGTGGGCTCGTCATTCTATATCACTTTATACCAATC
>JACXGK010001914.1:45171-61363 GCA_016801125.1 Novumbra hubbsi
TCTGTGGCCTCGTCATTCTAGATCACCTTATACCAATCCTCTGTGGCCTCGTCATTCTAGATCACCTTATACCAATCCTCTGTGGCCTCGTCATTCTAGATCACCTTATACCAATCCTCTGTGGCCTCGTCATTCTAGATCACCTTATACCAATCCTCTGTGGCCTCGTCATTCTAGATCACCTTATACCAATCCTCTGTGGCCTCGTAATTCCAGATCATCTTATACCAATCCTCTGTGGCCTCGTCATTCTAGATCACCTTATACCAATCCTCTGTGGCCTTGTCATTCTAGATCACCTTATACCAATCCTCTGTGGCCTCGTAATTCCATATCATCTTATACCAATCCTCTGTGGCCTCGTAATTCCATATCATCTTATACCAATCCTCTGTGGCCTCGTAATTCTAGAGCATCAGCTTTCTTTTTTCCCCCTAAACAGTGTAACAGACTTTCTAATGGCCACAGATACAGACAATGAGAAGAGCAGCTGCTATCATGCCACATCCTCAGTCTTCCCAAATGCATGCCTCTGCTTCCAAGATGTCATCGGGCATCACTTTAGAAAACCCAAAACACACACAGCCAGCGGTCAGAAATTGGGGGCGTTCTCAATGTAAATTCTACCACATATAATGACTTCTCCCGGAGCACTCTCAGAGGGAGTAGAATGCATACATGTATACTTATTAAAGTATTTGCACTACCCCTACCGTATTATCTCACACTTTATCTGTCCACGCATATAACTAGATATAGAGTAAGTAAATGTTTGACATAGTAATAAGCTAGCTATATCTAAATAGGCTAGCTTTACATAGAAATACACCTAAATTATTGTTGTTTTGAGTAGCTATAGTTATGAATTTTTTTGGTAACACGCTACTTTACATTTGTCAGTTAACTTGTGTTCCAGAACACTACAGTAGCCATCTAGGCAATAACATTTCCTTAAACATGCCACATTTTGTTAACATCTTAAAATGAAGCATTGTATTCAGGCTGATGCATGGGCAACCTTTCATTCTAAAGTTGATGTAAACCCAAATCCCAAGAATATTTCAGTTGAAATAGGAATCTGAGAACTGCCCTGTGTTTTCTGATTTAAACCATTCTGTACCTCCATTTGTATGCTTGGGGCACAGTGGTATGCTTGAGAAACATCCCAGGTTTCCTGGAGAACTGCTGAAAACAGATTTTGGTGTGTGGGTGCATGCATGTCTTAAATGTGCTGAATAGACGTATTTGGCATCTGAACAGTCAGTGCAACTTTTAGAAAGTTACATGCGTTTGCTGTACTGTAGTGACAACTACTCTAATGTTTCTCATTTAAAACATTTTCAGGAACATTTCTTATCATCTACATTGTTACAGAGCTGGGTAGCATATTTTCAATGACGAATAATGCTGTATCTTTTACTTGGTAAAGTATTCTTAAGGAATTACAAACTTTACAAAGCAGTAGAGGCACTTGCGCAATTTTACTAGTTTTCTCAAATTGTTTAATGTGTCAAGGCAAATAGGTTACTAATGTCTTCTGTTGCTGAAATGTTGTTGGAGTATCCTTTATTTTGAAACTGTGTGGGAACCCCAATACGTTGTAAATGGAAAAAGAGTAATGTAAAGAATTCCATGTATGTATACTTATTACTGAATGACCCATATAAACAACCAATCTGCTAAAAAATATACCCATATACTCTTGGAAGAACAAACATGGATTCAACCAGAGTT
The DNA here is from genome assembly GCA_016801125.1 of Novumbra hubbsi. Classification (NCBI taxonomy): domain Eukaryota; kingdom Metazoa; phylum Chordata; class Actinopteri; order Esociformes; family Umbridae; genus Novumbra; species Novumbra hubbsi. The sequence continues at coordinate 46,906 of JACXGK010001914.1, forward strand.
AAAATGTGAAGAACCCCTAAAGGATCCTCCAAGAACATTTCATTTTTAGAGTGTGCAAAACCCTCCTACCAGTGAACCATGAAAAACAATACACTTAATTATGCTTAATAATCTGAGAAAAGTCCTGCTTTTCCTTAAATGTCATTTAGTGAGTTGAATTTAAAGACCTTGGCAATACAGCAACTGCTCAGATTAGATCATAATCTAGGACAGCCATTCCACTGCATGATGAGGTTGAGTTTAATTTGCCTGGGGAGAATGTTCTAAAAATGCTGCCGTACAAACGGCATCTCATTCCTTTTACAGTTTCTTCAGACTGTATCCCACAGGGTAACATTATGGGTTTCCTAAATGCATTTGTATTTGCATGATCAACTGGTCCCTCCATAGTGACATTTAAGTGAATAAATCAGAAATTAATCATTTTTAATTATTAATTAAATCAAAATGTTTTCAATTAGTTGGAACATTATTTTGGGGTAAAATTCCCTAGGTTGTGTTTAAAAATGTAAACAAACAATATTTAAATCAACAGTCAACAACCAAAAAATGCCAGGGTAGATAAAAAAAATATATAAACCAAGTATAACAAAACATTTTGCATCATCATACAGCATCCCGGTTGATTAAAGATTTACATCCTTTACAAATGTATGTATTACACTTATGGCTTATTCCATTAGAAATGTATTTAGTTAATATTACTGTTATTTCTGTAGAACTTCTTTTTACACTGTTCTGCAGTTTTTATTAATTCCGATTTTCAGTGCCAACAGAACCAAGCTATTGAGTCCCGTTACAGCCCCACTCTTGACAACACGTGATACAGTAAATATCCAATTGATTACAGAATACGAAGGTACCTCGTTCCTTACCTGTAAGAGGAAGTCAAAGAGTGCCAGGCGCCCCCATTCCGTATGTTGAACCCCAACACAAGGGGTCTCATTGAGGGCCACCCCACTGCCACACTTGACCTTCAGAAGGCTCTGGTACTGGGGCCACGTTAGAGGGAAAGAGTTCTGGTCATTTTCATCATCAGCAAGGTGCTGGATGCTTGGGTCCCACCACACCACGGGTCTGGCTGTCCCTCTAGTGTACCTATAAGGTAGGATGTCGCTGTCAAAGGCCCTCAGTACTGTGGGCAGGCTCCTGTTTAGACCAAGCACTCGGTCTAAATGGAAAGCAAAAACTTCAAACCAGTCATCTGGACGTTTGATCAGGGCACACAGACCCTGCTGGCAATGCCCACTGTGGTCTGCCACTGCAGCCCCCAGGGAAGAGGAATGATTGGTGTCACTGAGTCCTATCTGTAGGACCTGCCCATGGGCTGGGACCCGGGCCTTACTGATCACCTTACTGGCTGTGAGAAACTCCATTTTCTGAATGTCATCTCTGCTGAGCCACGGCAGAGAGTCAGGTGATCCGGTCCTAATTTTGCGTGTGTCAGCATCTGGGAACGACTCCTCTCCAGATGACGTTTTACTACAGTAGTTGTCCCTTCCATTCCTCTTGACCATTTCTGCGGTAGACGGGGTCTCTTGACGCCCAGGCGAATGGGGGCGTTTCCTCTCCGAGGCTGCTGCTGACTTTCTGTCAAGTTTCCTTGGTTCTCCAGGGACCTTTTTCACAGCCTGCTGGTCGGTTAAGTCCTTTCTCCCCGGCTGCCTGGTGTGCATCTGGCTCTGGCTCTGTCCATCTGGTGAACATCTGTGATCAGAGTCAGTCATGCTTTGGTCTGCAGCACGGCTCTGTCTACGCCCTGCAGTCTGTGGCTTGGCTGTGTGGCTGTTCTGTTGTGTGGTAGATGATTGTGGATGGGTGAGCATCTCTGATCGGCTGCAGTCATGAAGCTGGTGTCCATCATCCCTGACTGGCGAAGCAATGACTGTCTGGATTTTCTTATGTTTTTCTCTAGAAGATCTTGGCTGCGTTACCTTTTTCTTGTTTCTCCTGGTTTTAAGATGTTTCTTGTTATTGTTGTGACTCCTCCCATCTGTCACATCGTTTGCTCTGGGATGGTCCACCACCATGTGATGCTTCCAGGACTCTTTCCCATTGTGCTTCCACCCTCCTTTGCGATTGTTGTGGGGTGGAGGAAGGTGGTGTTGGGGCAATGTGGCCCTTTGCTTGGTTCTAGCCCTGGCTTGATCTCCTCCACCAACTGTAGAGCTCAGAGCTGTCGAGGGCAGCCTGCGAGTCTCAGAGGGGATGAAGCGGAGGGTGTTGATCACCACCACTGACAGGGGGAAGAGGAGGAGGAAGGCCAACACCACCCACCTATTGCAGCGGATCTTGGACCACACTCTCAAGGCCTGCAGCCATGGTTAAATGGAAAACAAAGAGACGGTTAGGAACAAAGAAAAACCACTATTATAATGTAACACACATAAATCAAAGATCATTGATAATAGGGAAGGTAGAGCAAGATATAGATAAGAGGGTAGATCAGAGAGAAATAAAGAGATCAGGATAGAGGGTAGAACAGAAAGAAAGACAAAAACATCTGGAAAGAGGGTAGGACAGAGAGAAAGACAGAAAGAGATCAGGAAAGAGGGTAGGACAGAGAGAAAGACAGAAAGAGATCAGGAAAAAGGGTAGGACAGAGAGAAAGAGAAATAGAGATTAGGAAAGTAGGTAGGACAGAGAGAAAGACAAAGAGAAATCAGGAAAGAGGGTAGGACAGAGAGAAAGACAGAAAGAGATCAGGAAAGAGGGTAGGACAGAGAGAAAGACAGAAAGAGATCAGGAAAGAGGGTAGGACAGAGGGAAAGACAGAAAGAGATCAGGAAAAAGGGTAGGACAGAGAGAAAGACAAATAGAGATCAGGAAAGAGGGTAGGACAGAGAGAAAGACAAATAGAGATCAGAAAAGGACAGAAAGAGGAAGAGTAAAGAGACAGGTAGGTCATAGTGAGCTAAATAAATACATGGGAAACAAATACAGAAACATATACACTCCACACATATCTCATTAGCAATAAAGCAATGCACTAAAAATAAACCCTGTCTCAGCCACAGTCAGGCTTGCCTCCGCTTATCGGAAAGTTACAGTTACTGAGCTGAGACAAATACTGTAGCACACATTGATATTATAAATGTGCTGACAGATACAGCCTACTAAATAATAAAAAAGTAATTTCAATTTGTAAAGCACTTTTCACAATAGAAGAGTAATCTCTAAGTGCATAAAAGATATGAGAAAAAGAATAAGATCGAGCTCTAGTGCCATTTCAGACCCGGGCAGATGGCTCACTGTATTTGCAGCCTCTGTGTTTGAGTACTTCTTACTGCCAAACGCCTGGTTCCCATTCTCTAAAAGACTATATTGCACCACAGCATGTAAATTAGATTTAGTAAGAAAAATGTTCATTAAACAACTACTGTTGCACTTCTTTGGAGCATGCTCTTAATTAAAATTTCAAGGTAAATCTAGAAAATGAATTTGCCTGAATCCTACACGATCTGGATAAATTAGCTGTGGTTTCATTCAATGTTCATGTAGAATATCAGTGTGGAAAAAACACTTCTCTCCTATTTATGGAGGAGTCATACAGTTCTAACCAATGGGAAGTGAGAGCAGTCTTCTCTCCTGCCTTGGGAGGAGCCACACAGTTCTAACCAATAGGAAGTGAGAGCAGTCTTCCCTCTGAGAGATTACCTACATCTGCTGTCCCTCTGCCAGCCTTTCTCATCTCTCAAGTGAAAGAATGTTTCAGAACCATGAGACACATTCCCTAATGGAGGCTGATGATAGTTTTACCGCTTTCCCAAATACCACCCGTCACCAGTCTGGGTCTGAAAAAATCCTGCCTTTTATAGATGTTTTTTGCACATTTAACCATGGGTTCTGATTGGTGAACCCATACCTATAAGAATGTCTGCAGATCTTATGAAAATGGAAAGGTCAGAAATGCTTAGCCACCAGAATAAGGTAAAACCAGATGGAAACCTCTCATATGGACACAAGAGCCTCGGGGCATGGGATTCATTTGGATAAGAGATGTCCTGCAGCCATATTGTACTGTGTCGTGTAATATGCTCCCTAGCAGAAAAAAACCCTACTCTGGCCAACTCCCTCACTCCAGTGACTCACTTCGCCAGGCTCCACCTGGCAAAGCCAGGCCAGAGGGCCCACTCACACTCACTGCATAATCTGCTTTCCAGAAATCATAAATCACACGCAGAGCTCTGGAATGTTCTAGAAGTTACACAGCAGCACCTGTCCCGTCTTCCTGAAAAGCGGTGCACTATTAGGGAATGCTGGGCCACATGGGATGCGTACCAAGGGCTGTCTTGTCCCGTGGCACAGTCTGTTTTCCTAATCGGTGGTCAGACATGTAGCACCGTGTGTGTCTGTGTGCTGGTGTGAATGTGTCGACATCGGGACATGCGCCGGTGAGTCACAGGGATCACAGCACTTCTCTACAGCAAACACGCACGGCTCGGAGGATTGACACACAGGTCAGCCACGTCACAGACGTGTCCAGGGTAGTGTGTAACAACCAATAACTGGGTGACCCCTGTTAAAGGCACGCTATAATCTTTTTACAATGAGAAGTATGCGGGCTGGGTATTCAAAAGTGCATACAGACAGTCGGTACATATTGCTACGTGGGTTTGACTGAATCCTAAATATAGAACTTACCTAACTGGGTTTGAGTAATTCGTTAGTTAACTTTCTTTCTCCAATTTTTACTTTGATTTTCCACACTTGCTCTCTGAGGACATGTCTATTTAAAGTAGCACATCATTTACATTTAGCAGAAGAGGTTTCAGAGGTTTTTGGAAGATGGGAAGGGACTCTTCTGTCCTAAGCACGAGGCGAAGCTGGTGGGAGAGCATGGTGGTGTAGAGGGACAATTTCTGGTAATGGATGCAAGGTTTTACAAGAAGCCACTAGAGTATAAGGAGTAGCACGGTGACATGGAAGAACATAAAAAATTCAGCAGAGGTCTGTATAAGTTGCCATCAGGAGATTTGATGACATCTTGGGAACCCATCCAAAAGAGTTGCAGTAGCTCAGAGGAGATATAAGGGCCTGTATTAAACCAAGGACACAACGCTGAAAGGTCATCCGCTACAGTTAGGATAGAGTGTGAACTTACAGGAGTGGGTCACTGCTGGAACATCTGTAGGGAGTCGTCCAGGCCACACTAAAGGTTCTTGGAACGCTTTAACAGGGATTATTGAGGCCCCAAAACTGACAAGAGCCTCTATGATTATTTTCTGTGTATTTTCTTTCCCTGACAATTCATTTGTGTTTCCTCTCTAACGCCAGCTATGACACCTGCAGGGCTGGATCCTATTTACCTATAGCCTGACACTTGTTCCAGCAAGCCAGGTGTCATCTATCTTCACCTTTTCACATCTCTTTTCTTCACAAAACCCCCGAAGGACAGGTACGCTGAAACATGCACCTGACATTTATCCAGGTGGGGAGAGGATTCTGGGACGAAATCGGAAAAAATATGTATGATCACACTCTCCGTTTAGAGGAGAGGGAAAAAAGACCAGAAAGAGAAGTAGAACGAATGGATATAGGGAGAAAAGTATGGACGTTGGGTTGGTAAGAGGTAGAGGGAGAGATAAATGAAAGAGGGAAGAGCCCGACCGGTGAATAAAATGACTGTAAAAGAGAAAAGCATCTACTAAGAACCCTGGAAGGAGCCTGAGGTCAATGGCAGGCTAGTGGGACATGCTGCACATTAGGGACATCAGAGAAGCTATACTTGTTACCACAAGCACTTGAAGACTGAATTATTATCTGTTTACTGTGGATATATTGTTGTTGAGCACCAATTCAGAATGAAAATAAAACCGGTTGGATGCCAAAACAAAGAAGTAAATCCTGAGACGGTTCTACCAACACGAATGCACTGTGAATGCACACCGAATGTTATTTGGTTAGCACTATTTGGTTAAATTGAATGTAGGGCTCTGTGTCCTTGGGTTAGGGTCATCATTCATGACTCATGCATTAGCCATTGTTTACACGAGTGCACATCTGTGTGTATGGGTACAGGAGGGTTAGACTGACTAGAACGGAGATAAGAAAAGGTTGAGTTATAATTTGTAAATTAAAAAGAAGTTCTACTCGAAGAAAGGAATAATATGGTCTCACATGACCATCCACACGCAGTTCTAAGGGACATTTTTAGTGAATAGAAAGTAATTACTTCCATTTCAATAAACAGCATCAAACAAATGAAAGGCTAACAAAGAACAAGGCAAACAAAGAACAAAACGAAAGGTTGACTACATTCACGGACTCAAGTCAGTTGAAACCCGCTGCTTTGTAAAACCACAAAGATCCTCAAAATAATGAACTGCCATCGCTGTGGTGTTGAATTAGTAATAAGAACAAAGACGAAGTACCCCGTGTGGCAGTGAAATGGCATGATGGCGGTGAAATGCTGCAGTGGATCTCTCTCTCTGGCAGCGAACTAAACCCAGCCAGTCACTACATCTCTGCAGTCTAAAAGATCACACTGACCGTCCATAACTTAGAGCAAAGTGCAACTACACAGCATCTAAGGATGACTAGTGAGAGTACAGTAATACAGGGTGTGGATGAACACACGTGTGGGGTTGTGTGGGACAGAGAGAAATTAGGTTAAAGAAGCAAAGCTCATGACACCGTAGATGGAGAAACACAGAAGAAATCCAAACACACGTTCTGTATTTGTGCTCATTGTTCTGGATAAAATAAACTGCTTTTAATATTATTAAACCAGAGAGGTTTCCACTCTTTATCAAATGAGCCCTGGCCACAAAAAGTCGTAGATGCGCACAAAAAATGTTTTATGACACCAATATTGAATCCTTTTAGAACCTTTAGAATACAAATCTTAAGAGCAAATGTTAGTTATTTGTAGATGACAGTGGACACAGTTTTTTTTCCCTTTTTCTTTACAAGGCTTTTATTGACAGGGGGAATCCAAGACAGACAAGTGGAATGTTACCACAGCTCTGCACAGAGATTAGCCCTACTACCACTGTGTGGAAACTAAGGGGGAATGTAAATTGGAAACTGGTGATATGTAGAGTTGTTTTGGGATTTAGAAAAATCATGTAAGAAGGGTAAATGATTACATTTAGATCCAATGATCTCTATACATACCTTAAAAAGCCATTATGCATTACTGACTGTTTTGTTCTTCTGAAAACCACTTGGTTCCTGATAAGTTTGTACTGGCATAAGGACAGCTTTTAATTGAAAGACTATTTGTTATTTATAATGAGACACCAGAAATATCCAGTTCCTGATTCACCCCAAAATGCACTGCAAGCTCAGTCACTGGCAAGGTCCAAAGCCTTTGTCCCAGTTGGCTTGACTTTGCTCAAAATAGCTATTTGAAGGCCCATGTAGTGACAGGGGAGTTAATTAAACGATAAGGTGGAGCTAGGTGACTTATAGAGATGGTCTGTAACTGAGCCCTGAACTGAACAAATGTAGCTGATGCAGAACCTGAAACACCTAGCACTGATAGGGTGGAGAAGATAATCTGATGGTTTACAGGGTTGGCTACAGACAGAACTAAAAGAATGATGACAAAGCAAAGAGTCAGCTTGGGCTATGTGAACAGCTTCAGTGTCAGAAGAGGACGATCTTGATTTAGTGCCTTAAAGTGGTTTGAGGAGCTCAGACTGAGATATCAATTGCTTCCAAAAAGAAATAAAGAGGGATTCCAGCCTTCAGTTCTTTTTATTTTAATTTCAAGTCATGGTTTGAGAAGAATGAAGAACAGGGTTTGACAGGGAGGTTCATCAGGCAACCAGACATCATTAAAGTTAATCTGGAGAGAGTGGAGGAAAGGGGTTGACGTGTGGATGACTTCAGTGTGTGAGGAATCACTGAACTCAATAAGCTGACTGAATGAGATGCAGATGTTATCAATCTTCTTTGTTAAGAAGTGTAAAACAAAGTAATCCCCAGAGAGGAAAACAGAGAGGGACAAGTTGGACTGAGAATAAAGAAGGTGCTTGCAAGAAGAATCCCTGTTCTGTGAGCTCACAGTGAGTCACTAAGACACATTGCAGGAGGGGAGGATCGAGTCAGAAAAGAGGAAAGGGAGAAAAACTGGATGAAGTTGCTCAGCAATAAGTCAGGGAAAATGCTTATTTAGGTAATAAGACGTTATGGAAGTCTCGAACAGCACCAAAGGGTGAATAATGCTAAGCCTGAATGGACAAGTGACATTGAAAGCATGCAATTCACTGGACAAGGACAGGTTAATGAGCGGGAACATAGAACTAACTAGCAGTATTTTCTGGGGGTTATCCATGTCTCTGTCAAGGTAAAAAACAATGCAAGGGCCTGAAGGGGAGCAGAGGCTGAGATGAACTCAGTCTTCTTGACAGCAGACCAAACGCTGAAAAAGCCTAGGAATTTCACATTGGTTGTGCAGGTATGGGAAGCAGAATCTGAACGGTTGCAGCCGCAGGACGAGGAGCTTCTGTTAAATAAATCTACAAAGAGCTACAAAAATGCTAAATAATAAAAAAAAGTTGTTACGGGAAGAAACCTGACCACATGATAGAAGAAATCAGACCCCATGCTAGAAAAACCGTGACCACATGATAGAAGAAATCAGACCCCATGCTAGAAAAACCCTGACCACATGATAGAAGAAATCAGACCCCATGCTAGAAAAACCCTGACCACATGATAGAAGAAATCAGACCCCATGCTAGAAAAACCGTGACCACATGATAGAAGAAATCAGACCCCATGCTAGAAAAACCCTGACCACATGATAGAAGAAATCAGACCCCATGCTAGAAACAAACCTGACCCCATGATAGAATAATCCTGATCCCAGCTAGAAGACCCAATGCGTGACGAATCCCAAAACGAAAACCGCTGCTCCTCCTCCTCATTCAGCACCAGCTACAATGGGGTGAACAAGTATTTGATACACTGCCGATTTTGCAGGTTTTCCTACTTACAAAGCATGTAGAGGTCTGTACTTTTTATCAAAGGTACACTTCAACTGTGAGAGACGGAATCTAAAACATTATTGGCAGTGTATCATATACTTGTTCTCCCCACTGTATATCCCACTTTCCACTAGAGTTTTCTTATAATCGGCTAGTTTGAGGGGGTCTATCTATATTTTCCTCAATGCTGCTCTATGCCCTGCAACCTGGGAGAAGTTCAACAATGAGATAGGGCCCAAACGGACAACAGTGCTCTTATTCTTCTCTTTAACCAAGCCTCTCTTTAAGCAGCAGACTGGAACCCTTGTACTCCTCCACAGCACACAGAAAGCCCTTCAGTGTAAAAACTGTCTACGAACGGATCTCGTCAGGTGTGTGAGAGAAGGAGAGAAAGGAGAGACAGAGTGAGATGGTGTGAAAGATAGATGTGAGATGGAGAAGGGAGGGGGGATAGAGGAGGCAAGCATCTGCTGCCTAAACTGTTGCTTGGCAGTGAGTGGAGCAAGGACATGTGGAGAAGGGCTCTTGTCTGTGTCACCTTATATTTAGTTTAAGTGAAAATGAGCACGTACAATACAATGATAACGACATGAACTCAGAGTATTTATGTGGATATGACTGCATGTACGGTATATGTAAATATATAACCATGTACATCAACTGTAAATTCATGTATATAATATACTTTCTCCTCATACATTATCATAAATACAAGGTGCGTTCAACGACGAGTGCATATAATTGTATGCAGGGCCTTTGTATGGGATGTCCTTTTTTATTAAGACTATAGCAGATGGATCGTGTGAGTTACACACATATCTTTTGCCTAATGCATGCAGTCTAACTAACCCATTAGAGATCGGCAGATTGTGCAGGATGTTTTCACACTGAATATAAACAATAGTTTGATTTGACTTGTTACATATGTTACATATTTGGCATCAAGACAACAATGTTCATTTGTGTTTCTGAAAGACAGTGTTGCTTTGTCCATATAAACTGCATAGCTGTAGTATCCTCCTATAACAAATATGTGGAAGCCAATACTTGAGTAATTCATAATACATTGAGGCAATAAACATTCCATCCTCTCTGGAACAGCAACCATGGGCTTGTTTGGACTGCTTCGACCCGTTACTGGCTGAAATCTGGAATTTACGTTGTTGAGTCCTCCCTTTAAATGTGAACAGGCACAGCACTACTTTCCCTTTATTTCAAAGCAAACACAGAAGCTGAAATCCCATCTGAGAATACAACCAAGGATCGACGGATCCATTGCCTGGTGTCCAACCAATATCCTGGGTTTCCTTTGTGTTTTTTTAGCAGCAGAAAAATCATGAGGGTTATCGTGAGTTGAGGCCAACATGGGATCTAGGTTGTAGTGGTTGGAAGTGAACAAATGCATGCCTAAATCCTCCTTCAGCTTTTGAGTAGGCTTTGCACAAAGACATTGTATGTAGACGGACCTGATCCCCAGTCAAATGTTATCGTATCGAGGGTGCCGAACACATCTTTTTTCATTCATGCTCATTATAAATGTATTTATTTGTGTTTTTAATATTTTAGTTTGTTTTGGCTTCCATGACACCACAGGTTCGGAATTGATGTAAGTTGTTTTAACCAAGAGTACTTTTAAAAGAACGCAGTACAGTGGCTCTCAAACCGTTCACCCTCTTGGACTTTTCCTCATTTTACAGTGTTACAACATCACATCAAAATGGAGGTAATTTGGAGCTTTTACCTCCAATTAACACAGCAGTCCATAATGTATAAGTGAATAGTAAAATGTGGACATTTTCTAGAAATAGGTATTCACCCACTTTAGTCAATATTTGGTATAGGTGCCTTGGTAATTACAGGCATACGTTTATTACAGTCATATGTTTATACTTCTCTACAAGCTTTGCACAACAGGACACTGGCAATGTTTCCACATTCTTCTTAGAAATATTAATCCAGCGCCATCAAGTTGATTGGGGACCTTTGGTAAACAGCATTTGTTCAACACTTTCCACATATTCTCAATGGAATTGAGGTCCAGGCTTTTGACTGGCCCACCCAAAGGCATTCCAGCAGGCTGTGTACTTAGGGTCACTGTTATGCTGAAAAATTAATCTTCACCTCAGTCTGAGGTCCAGTACAATATGGATCAGGTTTTCTTTCTGTATTTTTCTCAATTAAATTCATCCTTTCCTCATCCTGACCAATCTGCCAGTTCCTACTGCTGTGAAACATCCCCAAATCATGATGTTTCAACCACCACGAGAAATGCAATGCCTTGAAAATGTTTTTAGATCTTACCATTAATTGGTGCTTTTGAAAAAGCTTATTCTGTATTTTCTTTGAATGTTCCTTAATCTTCATTATGTCATTTTTGTTAGGTAGTTTTGTTGTACTAATCAACTGTGGGACTTCTCAGAGGTCGGTGTGTTTAACCTGAAATCATGTAAAACACCTTAACTGCAAACTGGTGGACTCTATTCGACTAAATATGTGACTGTTAACGACAACTGGTGGCACCGCAGCTCATTCAGGTGTCTTAGCAAAGGGGATGAATACTTACGCAATTATTTATTTTCAGTTTCATATTTGTGGAAAAAACTTAAATCCATGTTGGTTTCAATTTGTAACATTAAAATCTGGAAAAGACCAAGGGGTTGAATACTTTAGAGAGCCACTGCTTCCGCATCCCATTGTATACTACTTTATCCATTTCATATTGTTACAACTTGCAAAAAATACAAATGCATTTTAGTACACCACATGTGTATAAAGTGTGATTGTCTTTGCAGGTTGTAACTTATGTAACAAAATGGGTGACGTAGTAAAGATAGAGAGCGGTTCTGGCTCTTTAGGACCTCATTAACACTGGCGTCATTGTGGCGAACTGGTGAACTGGCTCTTAACTCTCTGTTGGATTATTTCAAATCAAATTAAATATTTCTATGGAACAAACATATAACTTCCAATCATCATTCTTAAATGGAAGCAGTTTGAAACCACAATCACGCTTTAAAGGATTTTTAAGAATTTTTAAATACAAATGAATGCTTAAATGTCTGTTAATGCTTGATCATTATAGGGTATTATGTGTAAAATATAAAGTAACGATAGTTCACAGTTTTTTCAAATCAGGGCCTGTTTCAGGAGCCTCAACTCCCTTCAAAATCAATTAGAAGAGGACGACATATCAAAAGGTGTTACATACTACTAACATAATAGTTTGTCTGGCACTCTTCGAGTTATGACTAAGCTGTTTAGCAGGCCATCCATTATCCCAATCCACAACGACCTTGGAAACTGAGTCTATTTACCTCTACATCTAACATTTAACACTGCCCCTAGTGGACAGTTTTCAAGATACAAACATTTCATCGACATGGACAAACGTCTAATATAGAAATCATTGTTATGGTATCTTATTCAAAATGAGTTGAGGTATTCTGCTCTCTTGCTGATGTGTTAAAATATGAGAGACGCCTCTGAGCAGGTCAAATACTTGCTTTTTTTATTTAAAATGTATTGTAATTACACACACTAATTTGAGAATGTATTCCTCTGGTAAACGGCGTGTGTGATCTTGCAGATACCTACGTGTATGCGTTCTCTTTTATCCAAACGGTTTGGAGGTTGGGTATTCTTTTATGAATAACAAATGTTTTTAAGTGATATTGGGCAAACTTTCATTCCTAAACGTGTATTTTCAAATGTCGCGACTGTGCAGCTAAAGTAGAATGATTATATAAAAAACAAAAAAAAACATGATCCCCACTTACCATCGTTTTCTCCACTCCGGTGCATTCCACAAGGAAAGTTGACAGACTTAATTATCGTGAAAACCCCGTCGGTGACACAAAGTAGTAATTCTCAATATTCGACACAAATACTTTCCAATTTTATCTATGTTTTATCTGATACAGTAAATTGCAATTATCAGTTCTGTACCTTTCACAGAAAGAAATGTAACAATTAAGAAAGAAGACGCTTCGGTACGTTAAGTAAGCTACAGTACTTTTCAGTGGCTTCACATATTTTGAATAAGACTACTTCTACAGACGAAAGCCCAGCCCATTTTTGCTTTACCGCAAAAAGGAGCCTAGGACTATATCACAAGCTGCCGTCCTTCTCGACAGACTAGTACGTTTAAGAAACTTTTTTTCCACAGTAAAAGTCATATTTCGTTGTGACTGGATTGGTATTGGGTTCACTTAAGGAATGTGATGTAATTTGAGTGCAGTAAGCAGGCCTGCACAGCGCTTGCGTGGTCTAACTGCCCATATATTGGAGACAGACGTCTTGAAATTGCCGAGCACGTTTTTTTACTAACAAGTACTGAATACTAATGCGACAAACAGACATGATTACAAGACAGCAATACATTATAAACCTAGACCCATAAAAAAACGATTTTTTCCCCAGCTTTTTAATTAGGACATTATTCCGTTTAAAATAGTCTTGCATTTAAAAGTATCCATTCCCAGCAAATGAGTCATTACAGCCCCAGCTCAAATTAGGACCACTTACCAACTAGGACTGACCAAAAACAAATAACATAAATGGACATTTTCTAGGCGTAGACTTGGACTAAATAGCATGCACAATGGACGTAATTTCCCTTGAATGTGTCTCAGGCTGGTCTTGTTGTTTTATCCTTAGAGACGGAACGCCCAAATGTGTTTTCTCTGAAGAAGTTATTCATGGATTAAAAGACAACTCTGAATCTATACGGTTTAGGACCTTATTTCCCTTAAAACATATTTCTATAGACAAAATTGTGGGAGATATACATAACTTACATTAGGGTAAGCAGCAGTTTTATTAATATAAATACAAATTTAGCATAAGCTAATTCCACAGCTAACTTGAAATGTCACTGTTAGAGCTATCCAATTGGGCACTTGTCATCGCTGGTTTGTGCCTCAAGTGAGTTAGGTGTACTGTCCATGGATGAAGTTGACAGTAGCAGCACATAGACATCAATTTCACCTAGATTTTAAGAGGGTAGTCACACCTGTGAAAAGCAGGGGCTCACTAGCCATCTGTCAGTGGAGGAAGCTAAACTGCAAGGAGCATCAACATTGACTGGCATGGTAAACCTCAAGCAATGTAATCTAGCTGCCCTAGCTCTAGCTGTGCTTAATCAAACTCTCTTTTTTTGGTTAGAAGTGTATTATGATCTTTAAATGTGCATAATATATTAGTGTAATCTTGATGATACCTTAGTTTGCCATGGAGTCTTAAGCTATCGGTTGTGATGACATTGAAAACAGATTGGCACATGACATCCAGGTGACCGTACTACAAGTTATGTCTCCCGGGCCCATTGTAATGAACACATCTTCCTCTTCCATCCATTGTAATGAACACATCTTCCTCTTCCATCCATTGTAATGAACACATCTTCCTCTTCCATCCATTGTAATGAACACATCTTCCTCTTCCATCCATTGTAATGAACACATCTTCCTCTTCCATCCATTGTAATGAACACATCTTCCTCTTCCATCCATTGTAATGAA
>JACXGK010001915.1:0-34607 GCA_016801125.1 Novumbra hubbsi
GGGGGGGGGGGGGGGGGGGGGGGGGGGGGGTGCACATGCCAACAGATGGAGATGGACTTGGTGATGAGAAGAAAAAAAATAATCAATTTTTTGTTGAAATAAAACCAAACAAAGTGGCCTCTGTTATGAAGTTGTAGGCTTTTTAGGCGGTAGGAATCCATAGGGGCGATGTTGTTGCCTTGTTTCCTCGTGGTAGAAATATTAATTTGTACAGAAGTGTCTGCGTGAGCATATTGCCCCCACAAACAGTGAGGAAGATGGTGAGGAAGAGGGTGAGGAAGATGGTGTGGAAGATGGGGAGGATGATGGTGAAGAAGATGGGGAGGATGATGGTGAAGAAGATGGGGAGGAAGATGCAAAGGAAATGTACCAGATACCCACTGTGAAATAGGGTTGTGAAAAATGTAATGCTTTGGGGCTGTTTTGCTACTAGCAACGGGACTCTTGTTAGGATTGATGACATTAAGAATTTCATCACGTGTCAGGATATTTTAGCTTAAAACCTGATTGCCTCAGCCTGGAGATCAAAATCATTAAAATAAACACAGAAATGGTTGCGTGACCACAAAATCAATGTTTTATAATGGCCATCTCAGTCTCTGGACCTCCTACTAAATACCTGTGGTCTGAATTGAAAAAGGGCAGCCCACAAGCACCAACCTTGACTATCAAATATTTGAAAAACTGCTGCATGGATGTTTTTCCAAAAAGTATTGTGCTACTCATTGAAAGGTTTTGTGTTTGAGCCATTTTTGTGTTTAAATGGAAGTGTACAGCTCCCCCTTATGTTCAAGGCCAAAATATGACCTATTGTTTGTATAATTTTTTACATTCACTTTTGCTCAATTTCATTTGTTTCCTAAGTTAAAGAAAAGGGCCTCAACAAAAGGCGATTGATTGATGACGATTATATCTCCTTTTTATTTATTCTGGACTTAAATTTAAAAGAAAGAGCTTTATGCCAACTGTCATGAACACAAGACAAGATGGCACTATGTGTCAACACACATGCATTGTCTCTCACACACACAGTGTTTATTTGACTCAGGAGAGAAGAATGCACTCTACCAACTAGCGGGAGAAGATGTGTTAGCATGTGCTGGAAGCCTGACATATTGACACATTGGATCAGTGCAATCTCAGTTGATGTATATTTCAGTTCATTTCCAGTCAGTGATCTGTGACTAATTTAAAGATGAGAGTAAGGAAGGACCGGCTTATATTAAATCAAGATTATATTAGCAAAGGGCCTGCAGCCCAATACTCCCTGAAATAAACATGTCCAGTAAACACTGGCCACTAGGAGGTGCAAGTGACTATGTTACTGAGAAACAGCATTTATCTAACACACTGTACCTGCGCCTGAATAATGTGTCTCTGTGTGTGTGTGTGTGTGTGTGTGTGCGTTCTACCCTCTGGGGTTTGCATTGCAAATATACTCGTGTTTACCTTTGCTCCTTGCTGACAATAGTTACCAGGGGTTACCTCTGCTACAGGACAGGTGGCCAATCAGACTTCACAGTGGGAGGGGCCCTTAGGAGAAAGAGGGAGCAGAGCAGTTGTTTGTGGAGCAGGATGAAGTCACTCCTTGGACACTGATCTCAGGGCGGTTTTGTTTTGTTCCCCCCGGTTATTGTTAGGAGTTTGGGAAGATTAACTGATCCTAGATCTGTGCCAAAGGGCAGACGCTAAAATAGTTTTTTTTGTGTCACAAGAAGAAAAGAAAACGATTTCCTGTTCTCAGCTTTGGTCGTACTGTACCAGCCATCTGCTTGACAGACACATCATTGCAGCCACCCAATAGAAGGTAAGCTCACTGCAACTATATCAGTCTATACCGAAGACATGATTGTTAATGGTTGACTTAACATAGATTGTGCTAATATGGTCCTTAGAGGAGCTGGGTGTGTTTAGGAGTTCCAGGCTGAACGGAACGATTGTTTTGTTCTACATTTGAAAATGGCAGAAAACTAAGACTTTGTGTTGTGACTTTGGCCTACATGTGAGAAAACCTGGTTCTATATATGTTGTCCATTAAGTGTTCCTGTCATATTTCTGTACTGTTTGTAGAGTATAGTGGTCTTTGTTGTATCTTTGAATTATTATAGTGTGTTATTTTATAGTACTTTACTAATTTACTTACAAAGTAAATGAGTGTCTTTCTAGACGACAGACAGAGATGGCGTGGGTAAACACACAAATACATACACACTTGTATTGTACACACACTTAAACCCTGTCCAAACCAAAACCTTCAGCACAAAACTGTAAACATAGACAGGAACCCTAACCAGAAAAGCCTAACCCTAAACATAGACAGGAACCCTAACCAGAAAAGCCTAACCCTAAACATAGACAGGAACCCTAACCTGGAAAGCCTAACCCTAAACATAGACAGGAACCCTAACCAGAATACTCTAAACATAGACAGGAACCCTAACCAGAATACTCTAAATATAAACAGGCACCCTAACCTGGAAAGCCTAACCCTAAACATAAACAGGAACTCTAACCAGGAAAGCCTTTTGTACATCTGATGAGACAGGCAACATATCCTCGCTCACCAGATTTTCACAATATCCCTATTATTGTGAAGAATTTTGGTTTGGACATGTATAATAATACATGTACACACACACACACACACACACACAGAGACAAAAACAACAGAAAAGGGTTAAGGGGGTTGGAAGCTCACCAAAACATAGGGTTACTACGAGTGGCTCCATTAAACAGGCTAGCCTCGGTCACTCCAGGCAAAAAAGAAAGCTTATCAAGTCCCCAGTCTGTTGTCCTATCAGCCTGGCCTAGTTCACCAGGCTCTTTATACACGCAGAAATAAACAGCACCAAGTGTGTTATGTAGCTCATCGCTGTGCCTGAAGGCCTGGCCTGCACTCCACTGGACCTGACGTGACTGAAGCCACAGACACACACGTGTGATAAATGATCCTCTGGGTGGTCTCTGTCATGTATTGAGTATTAAACCTCCTCTTCTCACCCCAGTGTAGAGGAGGAGACGTGAGCGGGTCGTACCGTGGGCCGAGGCAACATGGAAACGCATGACCAGTCGGCCGACTTTACAAACCCACTTAATACATGATGGCAGCCGGCCAGCTGTACAGTGGAACATTGGTCTCCGTAGCGATAGCGGTTCCGGCGTCATAATAGGCCTGCTCCCTCCCTCCCTCCCTCCAGAGGAAGTGGAGCTAACAGAAAGGGTTGTGCTTCCTGTGTGATAACAGCCCTAGTTGTATGTCGTTTCTCTCAGCGTCTCATGACCACGTGCACCGCTCACACACACAAGCGCACGGATGCAGAGACGCACACAAACACACACGCGCATGCTGCCAGCGTAGAACAGGAAACCCACATAGGGTGGTGTGGGGGAAGGGGGCTGACACCCATGCTGACGATGTGCCTCTTCTTTCCCATTGTGCCTAGTGCTGCCACAAGTGTGTGCTAGCAAACCGTATGTACATGTTTCTGTGGACATCACCAGTGATCTTCAGTGTCCTGATCTTCATGACTATTCTCCCCTCGGCCTCTAAAGGGTTAAGTAGAGTGGGAGGAGCTCAGGTAAACTGTAGGTGTGTGTTGTCACGGCGCGTGTCACCTGCTGCACCTACTGTCATCACATGGTTCAACAGCAAAAACAGGAATTTCTGGTGTTAACAGTAGTCTGGCTGAGGAGAGACGGACAGTTGAGTCAATGAGTGGAGAGTATGGTGGAGTGACAAAGAAACATAAGGAGAGATTCATCTGAAGACTGTTGGTTAAAGAAAACTGAGACATACAGGAGAGATTAATCTGAAGACTGTTAGTGAAAGAAATTGAGACACACAGGAGTGATTCATCTGAAGACAGTTGGTGAAAAAAAACAAGACATACAGGAGTGATTCATCTGAAGACTGTTGGTGAAAGAAACCGAGACATACAGGAGAGATCAACCTTAAGACAGGGCCGTCAATAGAAAAAATTATTGGGATTGTAGGTAACATGTTTTTTTCTTGGTTATAACTTAGCAGCTATAATACAACTGGGGAGCTGAGGTTCAAGATGCTTGTGAGACACAACAGTTTGACCTAGTACCAGGACACTGTGCCTCTGGGGGAGATAGTGGTGTCGGTGTTGTGGCCCTGAGGGGTTTTCCCAGTAAGAAGAGGGAGGAGCTATAATGCAATATGAATCAAGAGTGGTAAGGCGGTCAATTCTGTAATTTCAAAGCTGAACCAACCCTTAAAAATAAAACCCGGGAGAGTATGTTTGCTATCCTCTTTAACTGACAGCAAGGTTTATGCCTTGACTCAAGAGTTCCCAGCAGAACTAAGTTGTTTTTTTATTTCTGTGTTTCAGACAAGGTTTTTTCTTAGCTAATATACAATAACAAATCCAATGTAATCTAATGATGTAAGTGGATGATGTAGGCTTGCTGAGCTAACGTTTGACGTTCTTGATGCCACACATCTCATTTGATTCCATCTTAAGTCTATAGCTAGATTTGTGTCTGAATCTGAAGATGTGGTTGAAATCCCCAAAAAGACTAAACAGTTAACTAGAGTTAATCATTACCCGGCACCTTCAGTGATTCTAGCACGCTTAACTTCTGTAGAAACATTACTTTGTGGGTCTTTGTTAGCTCCGTGCTTATCTCGCCTGTGAACTATTCTAAACACATTCCTGTCGTGCCAGACCAGACGAAAGCACCAAAACTTCAAATGAGGAGTATCCCTACTCTTCCCATACACCCACCCACACACTCACACACACATAGACACAGACACACACACATGCAGACAGACACACACCCTAATGCAGATGTCCATTTTGTGCCCTGAGAATGAGCACACGCAGCTGATTCTTTTTGCCACCCCCACCTCCCTCCCTCCCTCGCACACATACAGTATACCCATAAACTCTCTATCGCTCTCTAACACACACACACATTCACTTATGACGCAGTCCGGAAGCTTCTTTCCTGTTGATGGTTTGGACTCTTTGGTAAAGCAGATAGGAAAGTAGCTTGATAGTTTGATAAAAAAAAAGTAAAAGAGAGAGAGATAGGGGTCTGTGGGGCTGAATGAAGAGTGTGACAGGAGAAATAAGAATATAAATTGTTGCTTGTTATAAGAGGCCTTGGCTCTGCTTGACAGAAGATAGTATTTTTGCCCTCGTTCTTCTTTAGGGTAGACTGCTATTCTCAGCAGAGTTTAGAGAGCCTCGGGTCATATGATTTTGTTTATTGTTTGCACTTTGCACAAGGTGTGTTTGATCAAAAAGAGTATAGACCATGTTGGTTGCGAGTAGTTGTGTCCTGAAGATACGGGTCTAATGAAAAGTCTTGTTCTCTCTTTCTCTCTCCCCACCCCTCCCTCATCTCTGTGTCTCTCTCATTTCCCTTTTCTCAGGTCGAGACCACAGGACCGTTGGCGGCCTACACTTCCTCATTGAGAGCAGGAACCGTGAACAAGAACACAAGCCTCTGACCTTGTTCGGCATCTCATGCACAGACAGTCTACAGAGGAGCTCTGCAGGGTTTTACCATACCGCTTGCTGGAGTGAAGAACTAGTTATCCAGCCAGCTATTTATCCGAAATTACTTTCATTTAGCTGGTAGTTACAGTGCTGTAATTCAGCCATGCAGTTAAAATGAACTAAACCTCAAGAGGCCCTGTGAGAGAACAGAAACACAGCAACAGATCGGGGAAGAATTTCAAGCAAATTTCTTGGCTCTGGATCTCTTGAGACACAGAACCTGTGTTCTGACACCCATTACTTATACACGGTGCTCTGGAACATAAAACCTAAAACGTGTGGTGTGGAACTGTTGGGATGATGACATCGTAACACTGCTACTAGATTCTTCTGGAATGTCTGCCATGCTACAGCAGACAGAACTCATCTTTGAGTATGCCAGTGACCACGTGAACAACGGACCACAGGTAATAAGTGTACATGATTGTGTGTGCGTGTGTGAATGTGTGCGTTTTCCAGTTGACATAATCAAATCCTCCTCTGAAATCACATATTAATGTAGAACAACTTGGGAAACTTGTATATCAAAGTGCCTATGATCTCTACGCAAGGCAGAGAGCAAAGATGGTCCAGGGACACAGTAGGGCCTTTGGGAAGTATTCAGAACCGTTCACCTCCTTCACACACTGTTGTGTTATAGACTTCACCCTTCTGTTGTATTTTTTTTATGTTAATTCTGTGTTCCCATTCTAAAATGACTGCTCCATACATATACTGCTGTTAAAAGATTCAGGGTCACTAAATTAAAATGTCCTTATTTTTTGCAAGAAAAGCTCATTTATTTGTCAATTAAAATGACATCAAATTCACCTGAAATACACATTGTAGACATTGTAGCTGTAAATGTTGTAAATTACTATTGTAGCTAAAAACTGACGATTTTGAATGGAATAAGCGGCCAATTATCAGACAAAATCAGTCCAGTGTTCCAATGGCACAATGTGTATTCTAATTCAAGGTAATCATTTTAAAAGGATAATGTGATAATTAGAAAACCTGTTTGCAATTATGTTAGCACAGTTGTAAACTGTTGTGCTGATTAAACAAGCAATAAACCAGACCTACTGTAGCCTTGTTGATTATCTAGAGCATCTGCAATTGTGGGTTTGATTAGGGGCTCAAAATATCAAGAAGCCAAGAACTTTCTACTAAATCTCACCAACATTTTCTTGTTCTGAGAAATGAAGGCTGATTCATGTGAGAAATTGAAACAAAAGATCTCGTACAGCCCTTTACAAAACAATGCAAACTGGCTTTAACCAGATTAGAAAAAGGAGTGTGAGGCCCCAATCCCACTATGCAAAAGAACAAATACATTAGATTGTCTTGTTTGAGAAACAGATGCCTAACAGGTCCTCAACTGGCAGCTTCATTAAATAGTTCCAACCAAACCCCAGTCTCAAGATCAACAGTGAAGGGGCGACTCCGGAGTTCTGGTCTTTTCTGTCCAGTGTCGGTGTTCTTTTGCCCATCTTAATATTTTATTTTTATTGGCCAAGATATGGCTTTTTCTTTGCCACTCCGCCTAGAAGGAGAGCACCCTGTTGTGGCCTCTTCACTGTTGACGTTGAGACTGGTGTTTAGTGGGAATTCTGCATCCCATAAACAGGTGGAAGATTTGTTTCTGTACACACCAGACCAAATCAAGAGGCCCACGTGTGCTTGGACGTCTGTCCGGTCTACCTCATTTCAGTCTTTTTGAACACGTCTGACTTCCAAGTTGGTCATGTTTTTCACTATAGTTTCGACTGATTCTGTCTGGAACAGTTCAAAACAGGATTGTATGTCATCAACCCAGGATATGGCGTATTTCACCCTGTAGACTTCCTGATAAAGTTTTCAGCTGACAGCCACCTCCCCTCTCAGGTGGGGATAAAGAACAGTACAAATTCCCATTCTGTGACCAGAATGTAAGAACAACCTCCTCGTCACATTGGTCGTCTCCTTGCCTGGATTCTGTGTTGTTTCCTGGCCTCTCTCCTCCTCAGGAGCCTCATGCTCAACGACATGATCGAGAGTCATACATACACTATATTGATTGGTCATTGATTGGAACTCAAAAAAACGGCGATTAAAAGTTGCGATGGTTTGTGAGAATGCAAACAGGTTTTTTCCCGTAAGGTAAAGATTCTATTGGAGAAAGAGTCCTGTGTGGGTTGTTATGGAACATGGATTATCAAACACACATGAACTTGGGGGTCTGGGAGAAGTGTGTTCATCTGATGAATGGGTGTGTGCCTGAAACAATTTGTATACACTAGTTGTAGTCTCACCCATTCATTTGTAATGGCAGGTCATTTCTGACTGGGAACACCACAGGTGTACAAATGTTTTTAAAAACCCAAACCTTCATGAAAATCATCAACATTTACTTTGCGTGTTCAAATGCCCTGTGTAGAACCTTGTGGCAAACACACTTAGTAATTTATAAAACATAAAGATATCTTGTTTAAGTACTTTGTAAGTATTTAGTACTTTGTATAAGCGCCTTTGGCAGCAATCACGGCTTTGAGTCTTCTTGGGTATGACTCTACCAGCTTTGCACACCTGGATTTGTGCACTTTTTTTCATTCTTACTTGTAGGTGTTTCTGATTGGATTTGGAGCCTTGGTGAACAGTGTTATTCAAATCTCCAGCTCTGCAATAAGTTTTAATTCCAGGCATTGGCCGGGCAACTCAAGGACATTCACGGTCACTCAGTTGTCTTGGCTGTGTACTTCCAACCATTGCTGCTCCCAAAGGAGAATATGTACCGTCTAGAATTAGATTTTCTTTCTAGAACTTTCGTTTAGTTCATCCCTCAATCCTGACTGATCTCCCATAAGCATCCCCAGACCATGATGCTCTCACCACTATGCTTCCCCATGGTGTTGGTATTAGCCAGGTGAGGAGATGTACTTAGTATGCCTGACATATCACTTGGCATACAGACCAGAGTGACTTTTACCTCATGCTCATGGAGCCCATTAAACAACATGTCAAATTATCTAGCTGCTCTACCATAAAGACATGATTGATGGAGTGTTGCAGAGATGGTTGTTCTAGCAGATTCTCCACTTTCAGAGAAACTCTGATGCTTTGTTAGAGCTGCCACTGGGTTCTTTGACACCACCTTAACTAAGGTCCTTCTTGTCCAGTTAACCTGTAACCTTCCCTAAATGGGTGACACAATTTTCTCACAAGTTCTACTGAACGTTCCTTCTTTAAAATATTACTCCCATTTGTACTTCATAAAATGTAACTCAGATGTCTAGTGGTCCAGAGTAAAATGTATGCCAGTACCTCTGTCACCACATCAGAACCTTGCATGTTACTGCACAATTGCTGATTCAAGCCCTAAGTTTGCTGTTCCAATTGATTTACAATACCAACCACATGGAAGTAATCGGAAATGTTATACAGGAAAATTAACTTTGATTGGAATAGAAGTGAATAACAGATATTTTGTCCCTGTGCATTGCAGCCAGATGAGCTCTTGGCCTACCCTGCAGTGATTGTGGAGCAGGTCCCACAATCCCACTTACTCTCGTTCTCAGGCCTGGCCTGTGAGCAGACACACACAGATGACCAACTGCTAACAACAGGTAAAAAAAAAGGCACCCATGTTTTTTTCTATTCTTTTGGGGACCTAATCCTTACCCAGAAATCCATGCTCCCAATCTCTTAGCCTAAAACCTAACCTAACCTTACCCTAATTTAACGCTTACCTAAACCTCAATAACCTTAATTTATGCCTAAACTTAACCTAGTCCGTACGCCTAAATGGTAATGCCTAAACCTAAAAGTAACGATATTCTAACACTATGCCCCATTATAACTTTGACATTCAACCTAACACCTAAACAAAAAAAAAAAATTTGCTGGACGCTTTATCTGGCTTTAGTATCTTTACAGGGACTTGGTCTCAAATATATTTTTAGACCTGGATTTCAAACACACTCATTTAATCCTTCCTTCCCATCCTTTTGGGAACCAGAAAACCATGTCCCCTATCCCCTAAACACAAACACATGTGCTACAATGAAGGAAACTGAAAGGATGGGGATGAGCTCAATACCGGTTTTTTATTTCACGTGTATTTTGTTGACACGCTAAGTCATTTCAGTTACAGTTACATAACGTATCACTACTAGAATTCAAGAAAAAATAAACGTACTACTGTAAATTACTGTGAAGTAAGCGTAAATAAATATAGGTCTCGTCGAGAGATTGGGGCTTTAAAGCTTGCCAAGGTGGTAACTTTCGTTTTTGGGCCAATCAGAAAAGTTCTTAAATACAGGAAGTGAAACTGAACACGTCTTGTGTCCACTGCTGCTTTGACAGTTATTATCATGTGGCTGTAAGAAGTAAAACAAGTTTGTCAAAGTTTTTATTTATTGACGATTAACTTAATTTATGCAAGTAAGTATATGGCCAACTGGTTTTGTAACTTCTCTTGTCTACTTTTGTAACTACACGCTTTTTAACAATCTTTCAGCTAGCAATTTTAAGAACTGCTAGCTAGCTGAGTATCTAATATTAACTGTTTTTAGTATGTTTTTAGTGTACAGTTTGCTAGATTTTTTTTTATAGAAAGGCAGCTGGCTTAATAGTTAACAATATAGGTGGCCTCTACTTAAACGATTTAATTGTTTGTACTTTTAGTTTCGCAGACATAATGTCATGTAACCATCCCCGTCGAAATTCTGCTCCCCTTTCCCTTTTCTCAATAACTACCTATTATACCGGTCCTCATGTCTCCTCAGTGGAGGGAAGTGAGAGTGGAAATGAGGAAACCATGGAAACATTGGTGGCAGCTGAGACACTCCTTAACATGGACTCCCCTGACTCCCTCTCTCTGCACCAACAACATTACAGTAAGACACCAACAATCTCCTCAATGAGTAACATTGACTTACTCCATATGTATCCATATGTATGCATACGTCTCAAAGGGCTTTGAGCTTGTTGTCTCCTGTTACCAAGGTAAACAAGCATATTTCTGCACTGATTTGGAATAGATCTGTCATGATTTATTCTATAATCTGGTTGTGTATTTTTTTACTTTTGTGTTTCTCCTGTTCTCTAGCCCAGCTGTATGTTCCCTCCCTAAGTGATGTAATTTCTTCACCTCTTACCCACCAATTGACGGTCACAGCGGATAGCATTGTGGGAACTTTTGGCCAGCCCCAGTGGGTTACACTGCAGAGGGAGACTGTTTCGGAGAAACCTAAGAAGAAGAGAGGTCAGTTTGTCCCTTTATTGATGTAATTATCTGGCCGTGCTTACAAACTATAAAGTTTAATCATAATCACAACCTTAGCTGAAATGCCTGCTTGTCCATTCTGACAAAAGTTATGATTTCTTACAAAGGAATGTGCTTTTTACAGTGAAATGACTACTTATATGAATACTCCTATGTTTGATTTAGGCAAGAAATCCAAAAGGCCTGAATCCCCTACGCCAGACATCACATTCAAAAGGGGCAAATACAGCAAAGGTATATGTACATACTTGCATGTGTGTGAACATGAATTTTGAAATATAAATACACATACACAACTCTGGTCATTGATTGAAAATAAAAACTGAAATATCTCATAAACAACAGTTTTCAGAACCTTTATCAAATTGAGCTCAGGTGCATCCTGTGTCTTTTGATAATTCTTATGGCTCCACATCTGGAAAAACACCTTGACTATTCAGTCAATTGTTAACTAACACAAATCGAATAGAATCAAATTCTCTGAAACTAGTTGGTTGAATCTTTGGGTCACTGAATCTCATAAATTATAATAACACGTCATGTCCATACCAACAAGCTATGTGAATGTCTTGCCTCTATTCTCATTAGGGCATTAGCATAATTGCCTGGAGTTTGCTAAATGTCTATTTGACTAGGGTGTGATACAAATACTAGAACATTCAATCTCAAGTCTCTGCCACATGTGTTTCAGGTAACACTCTGTATCTATGGCAGTTTCTGATTGAGCTTCTCCAGGACCGGCAAGCCTGCCCTCGCTACATCAAATGGACCAATCGGCATGCAGGGATCTTTAAGTTGGTCAATTCTAAGGCTGTGGCTCGGCTCTGGGGAAAACACAAAAACAAACCAGACATGAACTATGAGACCATGGGCAGGGCACTAAGGTACACTGACATAGTACTTATAAAACCAGAATCTTTCTTTGTTGCTATGGACCCACATGTTTGTTGGTCAAAGCTGATTTCTCTCTGTGACTGACAGGTACTACTACCAGCGGGGGATCCTGAACAAGGTCGAGGGCCAGAGACTGGTCTACCAGTTTGCCTCCCTGCCAAAGGACATGGTCTTCATCAGCGACGATGAAGACCAGGAGGACCAAGACAATCATGAGGAAGATGATGTTAACGGTGGTGATGGTGTACCAGATGACCCAGAGGACAGCCCACATTCCAGTGACCAATCCATGGACTATTTCCCCACCCCTCCTGCTTCTTCTAGACCAAGCTACCAGCAGCCCAGGCAAACCAGCACTAGTCCGGCATCAGCCCAGCGTCGGAGACACAACCCAAAACCCAAACCTCAAACCCCAGCCTCTCCCCCAGCCCAGCGCAGGACAGTTCTCCAGCCACAAGGAGGCAGCCTGATACAACAGCAGCATCTACCTATAGTCTCGGCTGAGATGCTGCGGACCCTCCAGAATGTGCAGTCTCTGCAGCCTGGTCAGCACGGTTCGGTCTTCAGAACGGCTCAGCTACTGGGGAGTCTGTGTGAGAGACAGGCTGCTAGTGCAGGACAAACCAACAGCCAGGTAGTGACTCTGCAGTTGCAGCCCTTTACCTGCTCGCTCAAGCAGCAGCAGGAGCTAGAGGTTCAGACAGAAGATGATCTGGACTTCGGGATATAGAATACAATGCGGCTGAGATCTGGTCAGTGACATCACCTAGTAGTCAAGACAACTACTGAGGACTGGGACTGAAAAGGGAGACCGTAGAAAATGATAAGGGACAGTTGTGATGTAAATATGTATTTTACAGTTGTGACAAACCCTGATGGGCTTTGTCTATTACATTCCCTCAAGAACTAGAGCAATAATAGAGAGAAATGTTCTTCCATGTTGGCACCAAACAATCCACCATGTTCTAATAGGCATTTTAACTATGTCAATAATTGCCGTTCCCTCAAGTTTTTTGTGCAAGTAAAGTCATATGTAGAAAAAAAATTGAAACAGGAAGTGTCAGCAAACATTTGTATACATGTTGACAGTTTCGTCGTTTAACATGGTGGTATCTGTTTCCGTTGGTCAAATTAACGAATCGGAGACGGCAATAGAAATTCTGTTGTGAATATTGATAGTGATCTTATCAAAGAAAACGTGGGAGTCCCACACGTTGAACAGTGATCAGACTGTAACTCAGGGCAGTATGCCATGTGTTAGGCTATCGGCATGTCTAATTTCACAGGGCTGCTTAAGTGCACAGTAATGAGCTGATGCTCCTTTCCAGGAAACATTCATCCACCCACATTATAGTTGGATGTGTTGTCTTGTGATAATGTGCCAGAACTAGAGTGGGCACATTTGCAATGTAATGCTAAAATATG
Organism: Novumbra hubbsi; assembly: GCA_016801125.1. Taxonomy (NCBI): domain Eukaryota; kingdom Metazoa; phylum Chordata; class Actinopteri; order Esociformes; family Umbridae; genus Novumbra; species Novumbra hubbsi. Next base: position 13,099 of record JACXGK010001915.1, read on the forward strand.
ATAAACCGCATGCATATTTTTGTTTGGTACATCAAATTATGTGAAAAAAGTAACTTCTGTTGATGTGGCTACATCATACCACTTTGCTTTTATGTTTCACAAAACAAGTCGTTCTGTGGAAACGTACCTTTTGGTTTATGCTGATTTTAGAATTCTTGCATGAAAACTTTCACTCACTTAATGGACACCTAGCTATTGTTTTAGAACAGCCATTCAAAGTCCTTACCAAAGACCAAAGACATGCACTGGAATATACAGCCACTCTACAGAGCATCCTTGACGGCTCTGTGTTTGCACTTCAGCTCCACTGACCGTATTGATGCTTGTACCCCTTTTGCTTTCTTTCTGTGTTTTGCTCAGATATTACAATTTTTTTGCACTTCCATGTAGCTTTATTTGTCACCACCACTGTTCCCCTTACCTACCAAAGTCCCTTAAATATTTAAACAATTGTGTTCTGAATGTGTATATAATTTTTTGATCTTCTTTGCAACCTCTTATAGTGCCAGTGGAAGGCACCATCATTGCTAGAAATCGGTCAACACGTTCATAATAAATTCTGTGGAGATTACTACATCTGTTCACATCACAATAACATTGCAGGCTTTCTGGAACATTCATATTTAAAAAATATAAAACCAATCTAAATTCAATGGGATATTCTGTAAACATTTTTCCATTAGTGTTAGTGACACTGCTGATTATTTGGGGATGATAAACCTATTCTAAATTTGGGGCACTTCTAAGGGACACTTGTTAGAATTCCTAATATGCATTAGTAGTTATGACTGTGTTTTCTGGGACCATATACTATACCCTATATATGCCATATTTATTTATGCTGTGAGTGTTTTATCCAGGTCTATGTGTACAGGTGGGAAACGGATGCCCTAAAATAGTAAACCCTGACAGATCTATTCCCACAAGGTATTTTAAGGGTTATGTTTAAGTTACAGTTAGGGCTAGGGGATGGAATATATTTTTGAACTGCAGGTCCTCTCAAGGATAAAATATTAAGTTGGTATATGTCAAGTTGCAGATAGGTATGACTTGTCTGCCAGTTTTCTCCAAGCATTGTATGTTTTTTTTTGCTGCATAGACACTGTTTATGGTCCCAGTTCTTAATCTTACTTGCTATGAAAAGATGTAAGATGATGTTGTCCCTTTTGGCCTACACTGGTATGTGGTTAGTTTTGTTGACAAGGATCTTCTTCCTAATGCCTTGTAGAGGCCTAAATTGATATTTCATTAATTTATTTATTTAGCAATGTAGACCTCTTTTTGATAAAGTAGTGGAAATGGCTCAGTATTTTGATATTGACATGTAGCCCACCAACACATGAGATGGCTGTAATTTCTTGTAGTGATGTTTTGGAACATATCGTTATGTCTTTTTGGTGAGTTCCTACACTACCACCTGTATGCAAGTAACCAACCCTTCTGAAGATGCTCAGGTATAAAAGACCAAACAAATTTGGGTGATCTTACAACACTAAAAGTAAGTGGAAAAGGTGGTTTAACATGTAAAAACAGAAATATCCCTTTAAGACTGTCTTTGCCAATATAAAAAGAAAATCCTATGCAATCTGTTTCTTTCATAATATTGCCATGTGCCTTTTGCTTTAACTGGATGGCTCTGATTTGTTTTTGTTATTGTGTGAGCATCACATTTATTATGTCATTGAAAATATGTTCCAGGCTTTTATACTATTATCCAATGTATCGATGTTCATCCAATTTATACATTTGATAAGATGTTGAAACTATGATTTCTTTTCGTAAAATAAACATTTTCATTTTGTAATAATTCCCTGTTTTCTTGAGAAAACCTGTTACTTGTTCACACATTGCGCAGAATTTTGTAGTGATGGGTATTATGAATCAATACAAACACTAGTTCATTATTACATTTCTTTAATAGGTAAATTCCATTTCCATCTCTTGAAGTGTAACATTTACTCTATAGCATTTAGTTTCCTATTTCTGACACATAAAAAAGCATTTTGTGGTGTAAAATTTGGATTCAGACTTTACCAGGAGCCTAAATAGCAGTTTGTTTTAGTTGTATTAGTGTTAACAAACAGCTGTATATATGGTGAATTAACTCATTGTTTTTTGGAATAATTAGTTTTTTTCTCGAAAATATAACATTTTAATGAAAGAAAAAACTGTTTTGTTAGGTTGTATTTTCAGCCTTAAACTGAACCCTGTTTTGTGATTGTAATTTGCAATATGTGTTAAGTTTGAGAATTCAGATCTGAGCTAGCAACTTGATAGACTGGTTTCGCATTAACACATCAAACATTTATGGTATTTTACAAATTTGAGAAAGCCTCATCTCATGGGTTGTATACTGGAACTGGGACATTATTGCCAACAATTAAACATGCCTGGGAATTTGAGAAACCTAGGTTTCTTCACAACTAGAGTACAGTGGGAATCATTATGATAAATAGGCCCTGCCATGGTGGGTATGATTCACGGGCACACCCACCTTTTCCTAGTAAGCTACAGCCCTAATTTAAGATCCCAGAAGTAGAGTAAGTTAAGAACATAGCCAACGATTTGAATTTTTTTGTCAACGTTTCATTGTATTTGATCGAAGGCAAATTGAGTTTGCACATCACAATAAAGTCGCTTGCTAGAACAAAACATTTGAATAAATGCTGGAACGGTCATGCACGGTGAATGCATTTGCCTGATCAATTCGCAGTCCGTTTCAATAACTTCCAATAGGAAACAACCTTCTGGGGTCTATCAAATAATCTTTTATATAAGCTTGATCTTTTTTATCTACCATCTATTGTAATTACCATCACCATCACGAAGTTCAAACTCTTAATTCCAAATAGGAGTATCTGTTTATTTACACAAATTAGACATACTGGCATTTATTCTACGAATGCACCTTGAATACCATTGAAAACATTGCTGGATGGCTCCGGTAGTGGGCGGTACTTTCATTATCGCCGTCTAGAACTTTCCAGCTTGAGCTATAGATTGTAGTCGCTTCCCATCACTGTCAACACGTTCTAGCCCCATGGCAACCGAACGGCAAGTATATAGCTAGCTAAATTATGTTTAGAGTATTTTCTTAAATGTAGCCCTGTTCTGGAAGCTAACGTCAGATTGTTTTTCCTCGTTTTAGCAGTTTCTCAGATAGCTTCATTGAAGAGGATCCACAGAAAGCTCTTGAGGTGAACAGAGGCTAGGTGGCTAGCCAACCTTCGCTACCTAGCTAGCTACAGTACTGTAACGTTATTTGTAAAACTAGAAACACAATGTACCTTACATTGAATGTTATTCTTGCTTACATTCGGTGGAATGTGAAATGTTTTAAAACACTATGCATCTAAAGTAAGGTGGTATGTAAAGTTAGTAATGTTAGCTAGCTAGCTAGCTATAGACAGTAACTTGGCTAACTTAGCTGGCTAATGTTGTGCTAACTTCAGAAACACCATACCTTAACGGTAATGCAACTGCTTGCTGTCAGCTGCCATACTTAACTCCAGTAACATTACGTTTGTGATTTAACTACTGTTATACGGTGTACATATGAGTATAGTCACAGTAGGTAACTTCTTGGTTTTATCTTTGTTCTGGTACTCGATACTATACAGTCGCGACTGTAGCAGTAAGGTGTTGTTGGTAAACTGTAAGACCACTTGTCTAACACTTTATTACAAGTGTACCTATTAGTATTATATTTAATAACTAGGTTATTTAAAGGAAAGTTTTTTTGCGGAAAGCTATGTTAGGTATTTAGAAATATAGCCATGTGTCAAAAGTCTTTTTTAAATGTCTTTGTAATTTAACTCTATTGACTCAATTTGATGATGTATAAATTTTCTTACAGGAACTAAATGAAGCCTTGGAAGGAAACTCTGACAATGCCGAATGGTTTTGTCAACGAGCCTACGCCCACCTTCAAATGAAAAACTACAGCTGTATGTCTAATTTCTGTTATTTTACCAAAACTAATCCTCTAACCAAAGAAGCTGACAACAAAATCTATCTAAGGCAACAGTCAGACCTTACCTTTGTGTGTTCATACTTCCAAATCTTGGTATACCTCTTTGGTGGTCTAGTGGCCTCAGCTTTACTGGTTCTATTATAGCTAGGTACTTGGAAATGCGATCATACACACTGTCTTTGCCGTCAACAAGATATTGGTTACGTGAATGTTTGTTACTCTTCTCACGGTACTGCGGAGAGCGGTGCTAATGCAAGCAGAAGTAAAAGACACTGACGCTACCCAGAGAAGAGTAGATTATTTTATCAACACTGAGGTGGTTACACCAAATAATATTGTAAACTACAAGTCATTTGTCCTGTGGACTGCCATCCAACTTAATTCATATTCAATTAAAAAGAAGTTGGCCTTTTTAGATGGCATTTGCGAGATGCTTCATGAACAGATCTGGCTGCCTTGTGGGACCTCACTGTTGGCAAGCACCTTTACAAGCTGGGGTTCGGATGTTGCAGTACTTTAAACAATATTTACCAGACCTATAAATGTACGGCCCTTATACCTTCCGTGGGAATTCAACTCACCCTGTGGCAGCATTTAATGTTGTTGGTGACTTCAGTAGGGCAAATATGAGGAAAGTTTTGCTGAAATACCGCTTAGAACAGACCGTTGACAATTGATATTCACATATACAGAACAGCTACATACCTGGCCTACGCCTGGCTAGTGGCGACCAACTCCATACCTTCTGAAAAGTTTGCTGAGAACTAGGATGACTGCGTTCTGTCCCTAGAGCTTTTCAAGGAGTGGTCCGACAGAAGTCAACAGGACCAGATGGCATTCCAGACTGTGTCCTCAGGGGGCTTGCTGACCAGCATATTCAACCTCTCCCTGACCCTGTCTACAGTCCCCACCTGCTTCAAACAGACCACCATTTTCCCTGTGCCAAAGAAACCTTACACCTGCCTGAATGGAATAAGCCAACACATTCGTGAGCATTTAACACTATTGTGCCTGCTAAGCTTGTTCCTAAGCTCAGGACCCTAGGACTTAACTCCTCCATTCGCAGTTGGATTTGGCATTTACGGACAAGCAGTCTCACCTCCCCTGCCTCTGACCAGCCCCCTCCAGTACTCTCTGTTCACGCATGACTGCATGGCCACAAGGCTCAAACGTCATCCTTCAAGGTGGTGCCATGACGACAACCTCCGTCTCAACCTCTTCAAGAATTGACATGATCGTGGGCAGGCAGCAGCTGAGGGGGGGGGGGGGTCACACCCCCAGACACGTCGATGGAGCTGAATTGAAGTTCCTCCGTGTGTTCATCAAAGATGACCTCAACTGGTCCAGACAAGCAGACTTGGCTGTAAAACAAACAACCCAAAACCACACATACTTCCTGAGGAGACTCGAAATCTGGCATGTCTGCAGAAACTCTCACTACCTTTTACAGCTCCTCCGTTGTGAGCATCCTTTCAGGCTGTGTAACAAGGCACCCCGAGCCTTTGATCATATTTATCACATCAACAATTCAAATGCACATTCAATATATAGGCACCATTAAACTTTATATTTATAATAATAATAATAAGAATTGTTTTATTTCTTTCATATTGATATCTCTTTCTTTTACACAACTTCTAGTTCAATCCCTAAAAAAGGTGTGTGCATCGCTACTTCTGGTGACAGTGATACACCCTCTATCATTTTCACTCCCTGTATCGTCTAATTAGACTTACCGTTTTGTCATTCACACTGGCATGTCATCTTAAATCCCAGCAACGTTGTTCGTTAATTGGCATGTCACTATCATAGGGACGTTTTTTTGGATGGGTGAACTTGGAAATATTGGTCTGTTAGATTAGCTATTAGGTTGAGACTCCAGCTAGCTATTATGTATTAGGTTGAGACTCCAGCTAGCTATTATGTATTAGGTTGAGACTCCAGCTAGCTATTATGTATTAGGTTGAGACTCCAGCTAGCTATTCGGTTGAGACTCCAGCTAGCTATTCGGTTGAGACTCCAGCTAGCTATTCGGTTGAGACTCCAGCTAGCTATTAGGTTGAGACTCCAGCTAGCTATTAGGTAGACTCCAGCTATTAGGTAGACTCAAGCTCTGAATCTGGCCTAATTTCCTACCACGCATTAAGGATTTTTTAGATATTGTTGATTTGTAGCGTTATTTTTATTAGTCACGTTATCTTGATGTTTATGGGGTTTCTTTTTCTTTTGGAGTCTTAAACCTTTATCTTAGGGTTTCTGTTTTTACAGGTGCGGTAGACGATGCCAAGACAGCCCAGGAGCTCAATCCCAGCCTTGCTCTTGCCTTCCTGAGGACAGGGTAAGTAAGGCATGGCGATGGGCGTGGGTGGGTGGTTTGGGGTTCTGGCAGCCATGCTACCGGGGCCTTACGGTATGTGTACACATTCTTCTAGTCCACGAGAACTGTCAAGCAACATCAGTCTATCTGGCTTTACAGGCATTTATTTTGGCAGCTTGTTTGTTTTGACTGAGGCCGTGTTAAGATCTAATTTGCTATCAATATTCAAGTGGATATTTGAAGATGTTTATGACAACATATGTATGTATGTTTCTATATTAAATATTGCAAATTGGGTGTAAACAGCATAGATAACCACTTTCAAAGCACAATTTAGTTGAACCACCTACATGTAAAACTAAATACAGATGGACAACACATTAATCATTCAGCCCAAAGCATATGGATATTCCAGGGATTATTATTATAATCAAACCGCAGCCAGGCCTCCTATCCATCATGCCAGCAGAATAAGACCTCTTGTATTGGAATAGTCAACCATATCATTTTGCACTTTCATCACCATATGAAGATTATAACATATTTAATCTAGAGGGTGAAATACTGAATGTTTTCCATAATTGTTGTGGGAGCCCAGGTCCACTTTTTATGACCCAGGACCTGAGCTCATTAGTAAAAGATTTTCATTTGGAATAGAAAATTGTGTTCACGCTACTTATGAATTACATTGATTTGTTCAACTAATGAAGTATAATTCCACATTTCAAGCTAATAGTATAATTCCTCTGTTAGGGGCCAATTTCTGTTGCACATCCCAAACCACTCGCATGGAAATATTGAATGTAAACATGGTTACTACATTTTTACTAATCTTTTGTCCATCAGAATTGCAGAGTACCACCTGAAACACTTTGAGTCGTCACATGCTGCCTTTACTCATGGACACCGTCTGGATGGTGAGGTCTACTGAGGAGACATTTAGAGGGCACTGAGGCCTACTGAGGAGACATTTAGAGGGCACTGAGGCCTACTGAGGAGACATTTAGAGGGCACTGAGGCCTACTGAGGAGACATTTAGAGGGCACTGAGGCCTACTGAGGAGACATTTAGAGGGCACTGAGGCCTACTGAGGAGACATTTAGAGGGCACTGAGGCCTGGTTCTTTTTATCAACTTAATCCCAAATGAACTGGTTGCTCATATATGTAGACACTTCATTTTCACATATCTCAAAAAGCAAAATATATTATTGCTATACATATTTCAGTAACCGTTTGTGGCTTTTCATTAGAATATTAGGCATACTTCTTGTTCAATTTTACAGAATTGGCACTGGCTATATATATATAGATAGTTCCTCTTCAGATTTATATCTCATTGAAATTGTCAAACCTCTAACAATTTGTTTTCCCTCTGTTCTACAGTTTCTGATGACACTTTCCAAACATGGATCAAATGCTGTGAGGAGATAATGGGGAGTAAGTAGGATCTGTTGTCTTGTAGAGATGAACAATTTAATATCCCTCACCTCATACCATGTAAAACCTTGCCCCTGTCTTATTTTCTGCTTTTAAACTCTGTTCACAATACATGCTTGATGTACGTGAACTTTGCAATCAGCAAGTAATACAATTGATTGTAAATCCAACCTATACGTTAAATCTTAACGTTTCTGCCCTCAGTTTATGTTCTAATGTGGTTAAAATAGATTTTTTTGGTGATGATATAACTGTTTGAAAACAGCCTATTACAACCATTACAAATTACCTTAGAATCTTTCTCTAATTGGAAAATTCTATTCAGTTAATGTAAGCACTGACTAGCTTCTTAAACCAGGCTTAGCTTGCTTCCATGGAGGCCAGATGTGGCTGAAGGTACAGACAGTACAAACAGTTGCAGTTAATTAGGTACACCACTCAGGCACATCACACCACTATTAACAATGGATTTCAGCATTGTGGCTTGTTATGTAAAGCCGACATACTGGCATTCTCTTCAGGTGTATGCAAAATAGACTATCTAGGTTTCAATCTAGGATGGTGCTACAAACAAACATCCAGCTGGCTCCTGCTGTGTGAGAGAAATCTGCTTTAATAGGCATCCTTTAGCCCATTGGCCCGAGAGAAACCGATTAGTAATCATTTATATCGCACATTCATTACCAGTCAAACGTTTGGACATGCCAACTGATTCATATCATTCATGGGATTTCTTAAGTGTTTTACACATTGTAGAATAATACTGGGGACCCAATTTTGAAATAACGCATAGAATCATGTAGCAACCAAGAATGTGTTAAACAGGTCAAAATACAGTTAGTTGGACTGAGGAGTGAATTCCTTCAAGACTGTTGGATAAGCATTCCAGGTGACTACCTCATGAAGCTGGTTAAGAGAATGCCAAGAGTGTGCAAAGTTTTTTCATTAAAACTTCTTTGGTTGACACATGATTCCATGTGTTATTTTCATTATTTAGCCGTCTTCACTATTCTACAATGTGGAAAATATTCCAAAATTAGGAAATACCCTTGGAGGGCTGTTTGCAAATGTATGACTGATACTGTGTAATGTTTTAGCAGTCTACTAAATGTATGTTTTTGCTTAAATAGTAATGGGTTGAACCTTTGATGCTGACTGACTCTGGCCAACGGCAACCATCCTCATTTTTAGAAACATTGTCTGGGAAGCCAGGTTATGCAACATATTCACCTGTAAAATGCTTCCAGAACCACCTTGATTTTTATTTCTTAAAATGTGAGTCTTCTATAAAGTTGCCAGTCCCTAGTCATCTTTGATGAAATGGGGACCTGAGTAGTAATTTAAAACGTATTAAATATTTGCCAATGCAATGCTTGGGAATGCCTATAAAACTACATACACGTGTTAGTACACACTTAACTCTTTCTATGGGGAGTCTTTTGTTCTATAATTAAGTGTAAAATGGAGGTGCATGAATTACAATTAAGCACTGGAGCAAATCCTTGCGTTTGTTGTGTGTGTTTGTCTCAGAGGCCTGTTTGTATCACATTAATAATGCACGTGTTTGTTGGGGATCAAAACTGCACATGACTCCCATGCATAACTAAGTACACACGAATAATAGATCATCAAACGGATAAACAGGAAAGAACATTCAGTACACACACCTCTGTTGTCCATCAGCCTGCGTTGGCCTTTCCCATTGAGTTCCCTCCCGACAGTGTTTACCGCTAGACACTCCTGTTTGACGCCCCACGCACATCATAACAGGGTGATAACCCACACATGTACACACACTCTAACCTGCCTACACACCAGCCCGCCTTTTCAAACGGACCTCATTTAGATAACATTAATGCACAGTCTCATCCCCGCCATCTTTTATCTCCTCTCTCCCTCTTGTGACTCCCTGCTTTTCCTTCCCATTCCGCCTCTCTCGCTCTATCCACCCTCTTTTGCGTTCTCTCTGCTGTGTTCTCCCTCATTCTTTAAAGTAAGCGGTGAATAATGTAACAGACATTAGAACTGGTAAATACAGATCAGGCCTGTCGGACCTCGGTGGTGTTTTAAGTGGCATGGACGGGCGGACTGGTAAACAAAGCGCATGGGAAGTCTCCCAGGGAGGTGTGTCCAAGCGCAAGTGGTCATTGCCTGGACTGACGGTGTCACACTGTTTCCTTTCTCCCACAGCGGCTAATCAGAATGGACAGGAGCACAAGGTGAGTGGTAATGACCAAGTTGGATCTTCCTGCTGTTTTCCTGTGTGTGCTTCGTCCCACGGTTCCAGCATTCAATCTGACACTCTGTCTCATGGGGGCACTGTTGCCATCGCTATTCTGGTCTAACTGCTACAGAGCACATTAATGGGGTGGGCTTAATATGTATTCACATGAATGGTTTTTGCAACCGTTAATAAAAAAAAAGATATATGTATATATATTTGCTCATTTCATATTGTCTGTTATATATCAAACTAGCGAACATTTGACTATTCTGAAATATTATTGCTTAAGTGTTCACATTTGTTTAGACCAGTGGATTGCAAGATGTTATGTCTTGAGACCCAAATGAATGTTTTCTCAAGCACTGTTTACGCACCTCCAACCTGTCTTTTATCCTGATCTTGACCAGTTAGTTGTCTTACTTAAATTTGACTAGTGAAATCTTTCTACTTCTGTTTCAGTGATCTTTTACAGTACATAGAGTATATTGCTCAACTAGCTGAAATATTATTGACAACTCTGAGATCACTGCAATTTTACCAGCCCTATTTGAACTGCATCAGCAGTGAGAAATGGCTATATATAGAGATTTCAGCAGAACATAACAGCATCCTTGGTGGTTGGTAATATGCGAGAGTAATACTGACCTAGTCAAAATGGTCAACTGCTTCTCAAGCCCGAATCATTCAGCTCACAAGTCGCTGGTCAACGCTAAATATTGATTCAAAGTGAATGGGAACTGGGCATGTGGCTTTGGTATCATGAACTTTGTTCAGTGCTGGTGCTGCCCTCTTTGCATCTTTTGTTTCCACTTACTATGGGAAGAATTATTGCTATGTAGGAAGCACTGTGGGAAATAAAGTTTATTTATTTAAGAATGAACTTGTTAGGGAATATTTAAATGATTGTTCAAAAGTTGTCTGACTTCTGTAACGCATTACTTTGGAACATGCTTCCCACAACATTGAACATAAGGATTCGGACCAGACTCTCCATTAAACACTTTGTTTAACTGCTTTTGGCTTCTTTCTTGTAAATCCTCCCATGCTCTGGACGTGGAACATTGGTGAACTGCAATCTTCATGTCACACCAGGTCCACAATAGGGTTCCAATCCTTTTCAACATCACAAACTAATCCTGAAGCCCACATGGTTGTCTTGGTTGTGTGCTTTCAATTGTTGTGAGTGTGCTCGGGTACCATATTGTTTTGCTGTGAAGCATCCCCATAGCTTCATGCTTCCACCCCCATTCTTCACCGTAGTGATGGTATTAGCTAGGTGATGAGTGCCTGTCATTCAGGCCTAATCAATCCATTTTGATTTCATCCAACCTGATCGTTTTTTCCCTCACACTGATTTCTTCAGGCAGCATATCATATGCCTTCTACCAAGGCCTGGTTGATATAGTTCTGCATAGATGCTTTTCCTTTTGGCATATCTCTTCAGAAAAACTCAGATGCTCTGTTGGTCCGCTGGATGCTTGGTCACCTCCCTAACCAAGGCCCGTCTTGTCTAGTTACTTAGTTTGGCCTGATGGTTAGCTCTAAAAAGAGTGTTTCCAAACTTCTTATTTGTCACAGTGTGTTACCACTGTATACTTCTGGGAAATGTCAATAATTGAGCCATTGTTTTAGAACCTTTCCAAGGTCAATAACTTTCCACTTCTATCTTGCATGTTTTCAGAGCTGGCTTGGTTTTTACTCTAACATGCACTCTAAAGTGTGTGCCTTTCTAAATCATGTTTAATTATTGAATTTGCCACATTTGGACACTAACCAAGTTTTGGAAACATCTCAAGGATGATCAGAGGACGCAATGCATCTGAGCTCAGTTTGCAGTGTCAGGGTAAAGGGTCTGAACGCTTATGTTCATGAAATATATCAGTTTTTGTTTTCATCAATTGTCACATTCAAAAACGTGTGTGTGTGTGTATATAAATATGCTGTCAGTAAAGGATATTCTGTATAGATTGGCAAAATATATACTGATTAGGTCTATTACATCATGTGGAGAAAGTAAAGTGCTCTGAATACTATCCAAATGCACTTTATGGCTATAAAGGTATAGGGAGGAAAGTATTTTGATTCTGCGTACATTATTTTGAGGTAGTTGACAATCAATTTGAATCCCACTTTGTTTACCCAACCTATTGTTTTACTTATGGCAGGATGAATATGATGTCCACCGTTCACCATGCGTGTGTTTGATCAAACATTCTAATTTTTCCTCTTTCCATGATGACTGGTTGTCCAAGCAGACGCAGGCGCCACACATCAAGTAAGGGTAACTTCCCGACTAAGTAACAAATGGCATCCTCTTACTTACATACTGCACACATTGGTTTTCTTCATCTGGGTGGATCAAATTGATATAAAAAGAAAATATACTTTCTTAGAGAACTCTGGCGGAAATGGCCAACTTGGGCCTCTGAAAGACAAATGAAGTCTTTGTACTATATGTAGTCCAACAAAACGCACCACATTTTGTTTTGTGTTGATGAAAGAAACATGATGACGAAATAGTGAGTAAATGTGTGAGATCGGATGTAAATTCCCATTGGCCAAACCATTTCAATATGTCTTATTGTTTAGTATGGCAAAAGGTTTATTATGATGCCCATCCAACACTAGATTGAATTTACGTAGAAATTATTTTTGACCTATAAATGTTTTAACAACTACACTTTTGTGTCCAGCAAATCAGCTTTGACCCACAAATCGTACATTGAAAAATGTGCTGCCCTAGAAAATATGAACTTTGTGGCAAAATGTTTGCTGGGATATTACCTCTAGAACGGTTGTGTGCCTGCACAGTCAATGGTGGGTGTTGGCTGGCTTTTGCCTTCTACTCCAGGTGGTTAGATTACTGCAAATATTCATATTTAAGTTAGCTGTCTGATGAGAAGCAGAAAGGCTTTGCAATTGGGGCGCCGGAGGACACAATCTCACTGGGTTCATACAGTTCGGTGTACATTAAATGTGTGTATTTTCTCAGGCATGACTGGTACCAGACGGAGTCCCAAGTAATCGTCACAATAATGTTGAAAAACGCTCCCAAGGAAGGGGTCGACATCAACTTCAGTGAGCGACAGGTACACACACACACACACACACACACGGACCACTGTAAGAACTCTGGATGAGAGGTGGACCTCCAGAGTGTTTGAAGTGCTGCCAGTACCGTAACTGAGGAAGACATTTCTAGATCATATTTATGTTGAAAGGAGGGGGTGAGGGAGTAAATAACAAGGAACTATATCTGGGAATAGGTCTTGTTTTTGATGAATGTCTGTAGGGTGTTTTGGGATCAAATGAGATGGAGATGTGGTAGCATATAGATATACTGGATCTGTGGTGAGAGTGGGGCAGTCATCCAGAGGGGGGGGTGTTTTCCCTGGGGTAGAGTTGTTCACTGATATGCGCTCTTCTGATTCCGCATCTCGCACCCTTCCCATCTCTCCTCCCTCGCCCACCCTTTTTCTGTTGTTCAGACACGCTCCAGGGGTCCTGTAAGCTCAGATCTTGGAACAGTTTACCCTTCCCAATTCTAAATACCCAATTTTATTTAGATAAAGAAAGCTCAACTGATCTAAGACCAGCACAAAACCCCTCAGGGTAACAACCCCCCCCTCCCCATACCCACCTCCCCTAGTCTGCAGTAAATTAAGTAAGTCTGTCTGTCTCTTTGTATAATATGTGTGTGGGGGGTTTTCCTTCTAGTTGTCGGCGATTGTGAAGCTGCCGTCAGAGGAGGACTTCAGCCTGAACATTAACCTGCTACATCCAATTGTTCCACAACAGAGCACTTTCAAAGTCCTATCTACCAAGGTAACACAACATGTTTTCATGGAGTTTCAGGACTATCATATACACTAAGTTAAAACTTTGCTTTCATCAAATAATTCTCCGCTTGCAGCAATAAGAACCTTGCAGACCTTTAGCATTCTTGTTGTTAATTTGTTGAGGTCATCTGATGAGATTTCAGCCCATTCTTCTTCAAGCACCTCCAACAAGTTTGATTGACTTGATGGGCAATTCCCACAACTGCTTAATAGGGCTGAGATCCGGTGGCCACTCCATTATAGAGGGAATACCAGCAGACAGATTCTTCCCCAAATAGATCTTGTATAGTTTGGAGCTGTGTTTTGGGTCATTGTCCCGTTAGAGGAAACTGGCCTAAATGATGCGCCATCCACAGGGTATAGCATGGCATTGCCAAATGGAGCAATCTCCTTCCTTCTTCAAGATCCCTTTTATCCTGTACCAATCTCAGACTCTTATGGCTTTTTCTTTGACACTGGGATGCTAGAGGTCCAGCGTCCCAGAGTTACCTCTTCCCTGTTGGTGTTCAGACTGGGGTTTTGTTGATACTATTTAATGAAGCTGCCAGTTGAGGACCTGTGAGGCGTCTGTTTCTCAAACTAGAAAATCTGAAGTATTTGTCCTCTTGCTCATTTGTGAACTGGAGCCTCCCACTCCCTTTTCTATTCTGGTTAGAGCCAGTTTGTGCTGTTCTGTATAGGGGGTAGTACACAGCATTGTATGAGAACTTTTCAGTTTCATGGTCTCGTGTGGAATTGCCTTCATTTCTCGGAAGATTTTCTGGACATTTTGAGCCTGTAATCGCTGATGCTCCAGATACCCTACTCTAAAGAAGGACAGTTTTATTCTTTTATTAGCGCAACAGTTTTCGGCTGTGCTAACATAATTGCGAAACTATTTTCTAATTAGTCTTAAAATGATAAACTTAGATTAGCAAACACACTGTGGCATTGGAACACAGGAGTGATGGTTGCTGATAATGGACCTCTGTAAGTCGGTGTGGATTTTGTATTAAAAATCTGCTGTTTCAAACTACTATAGTTATTATCAACATTAACAATGTCTACACTCTTTTTCCTTAAAAATATGTTTTGTATTAGTTCAGAACCACAAGTGACAAGACAAGTGATGGAGAATGCTTGCAAATTGATTAAGAATTTTAGAAAAATGGTGGTTAATAATTTTTCTTTTTTTCTGAAAGTATTTGCAGGTTTAAGTGATCACTTTTAAACACATCAGCAAGTGACCAATTGATTAAGAGATTAGGTGTTTGTCTGGAGATTCATACATTAACATAACAGCCTTCAGTGCTTTCAATTTATTTTGGCCTACTCCCTCTTATGAATGTTGAAAGCATGCGCTCACGGCTTCACTCACTGGTTTGCTAAATCCTAAAGGATTCCTATTCCCTCGACCCTTTATTTGCACATTAATGAGCAACTCAGCCATTTACAGTATCCGAGAATTGGGGAAGTGAAAAGTATCAAGGGTGCCAGAGTTGGGGGAGTGAAGTATCAAGGGTGCCAGAGTTCGGGGAGTGAGAAGTATCAAGGATTTGAGAATTGGGGAGTGAGAAGTATCAAGGGTGCGAGAATTGGGCAGTGAGAAGTATCAAGGGTGCCAGAATTGGGCAGTGAGAAGTATCAAGGGTGCCAGAGTTGGGGGAGTGAGAAGTATCAAGGGTGCGAGAGTTGGGGGAGTGAGAAGTATCAAGGGTGGCAGAGTTTGGGGAGTGAGAAGTATCAAGGGTGGCAGAGTTTGGGGAGTGAGAAGTATCAAGGGTGTGAATGTGAGGCCGGTGTCTTAGTGGTCTGAGTGTGTGTGGCCTCTGATCCCCACGTCCGCATATCTATTAAGATTTCCTGGCTTTTAAGGGTTAGCATGTAACAATGGATGGCAGGTTGGTACGGGTGAAGACTGTGCAGTAAAACTAATTTATTGACCCTCAATATGGTTTGGAAATTTTAGTTTAAATGCCTTCTGTAATTAAAAGAAATCTATTGCGATGAAGTAAGATGACAATATAGGTGAATTGGTGATGAGCTGCCCACTGGGGAAGGCATGTTGTGTGGGTGAATTGGTGATGAGCTGCCCACTGGGGAAGGCATGTTGTGTGGGTGAATTGGTGATGAGCTGCCCACTGGGGAAGGCATGTTGTGTGGGTGAATTGGTGATGAGCTGCCCACTGGGGAAGGCATGTTGTGTGGGTGAATTGGTGATGAGCTGCCCACTGGGGAAGGCATGTTGTGTGCACGCCTTTGTTTACATTTACATTGCAACTGTTGGTTTGAACACCAATAAATTCCCTGCATGACGATTTGTTTCTGTTTAGGCTACTATCTGATGGTTTCACACTCTGTAAAATGCACAAAATCATGAACATATGATATTTTTTAGTCAGCAGTGTGAAAGGAAAACACTTTCTTTCCTTTTGTGCAGTTTTCCCGTTTCAGATTGAATGTTATTTAAAGCCGTAAGACCCGAACAAAGTCAGTTCAGAAAATGCAAGATTTTTCAACAGTTAAAATCATACTAACATAACATTTTTATAGCCAAAAAACATTTGGACAACGTTGTTGTAAATTATTTAGGCAACGTTTCTATATTCAGGCATTATTATTAATTCCTTAATAGCATTTTATTTTGTATGATGGAATTGTTGTTTCCTTTATTAGAAATGTGCTGATTTAGCTCTTGTAAAGTACTCGATACCATGATGATAAAGAATGCCAATAAGGCTGGCAGGTGTAGGAGTGGGATCTTATGCACCAGTTATGGAGGATGTTAATAAATCCTAATCTTTTTCAGAATATTCCAGGTATCTTTTTGAGATCATGCAATTGTTTTTTTAATTCTCTTAGTCATTGAACTGAAAAGAATGTTTCTCTTGCATTAACTACCACTTGCTGTACATTTTAAACATGGCCTCAACAAAGACATGCAGATAAGGGAATAGTTTGGCATGTTGCCCTGTTTGTCACTCACTGTATCACACAAATAATGGTCAAATCTAGTGAGATGTTGTTCTTAACATGGTGTTGATTGTCTAACGTGGGGCAACGTATTCATCTGTTGTCTTTCCGTCAGCGCTAGAAACAAAGAGGGAGGAAAGGGGAATAGAGTATATAAAGTGAATGCTTACCAATGCTAACCCTAGCTGTTGCCCCAGCAAAAGTGAATGCTTACCAATGCTAACCCTAGCTGTTGCCCCAGCAAAAGTGAATGCTTACCAATGCTAACCCTAGCTGTTGCCCCAGCAAAAGTGAATGCTTACCAATGCTAACCCTAGCTGTTGCCCCAGCAAAAGTGAAGGCTTACCAATGCTTACGCTAGCTGTTGCCCCAGCAAAAGTGAAGGCTTACCAATGCTTACGCTAGCTGTTGCCCCAGCAAAAGTGAAGGCTTACCAATGCTTACGCTAGCTGTTGCCCCAGCAAAAGGGCCCAACCCCCTACCATGCCATTCACACTCCAACTCCCAGTTTGCCATGGCAACAGCAGAACCTGCCTACCAGCGGTGCACGTGTGTTGAAGCTCAAACAAGGACCCTGTCTTAGTGAGGGGATGACTACTTCAGACACTCTGTGTCACCAGACCTGGGTTCAAATACCTATGAATTTGATTGTTATTAAAGTAATTCGTTTTTTGTTTATTTGAGTTTTTGCTCAATTACTTTCCAAGTGTATTTCCGAACGATTCCAATATTTAACAACCTGCCACTAAATGCCTTGTTAAATGCCTTTAACAAAAGTGCAGTAGTTCGGGTGTTTGAACCCAGGTCTGGTTGTCATACCCTGTGTGCATGCACACAAAGGCCCACTCACACCAGGAGACTGTCTTCCAGAGGGGAGCAGGGCCAGAGTGAGGCGGAGGGAGGAGAATTCTGGCCCCCTTCACTCCCACAAAGCCCTGTCTGTTCCCCGGTCTGCAGGGCTCCTCGGGCTCTCGTGGCCCCACACACTGATAGCAGGGCTCCTCAGGCTCTCGTGGCCCCACACACTGATAGCAGGGCTCCTCAGGCTCTCGTGGCCCCACACACTGATAGCAGGGCTCCTCAGGCTCTCGTGGCCCCACACACTGATAGCACGAACCCGTGTACAGCATCGGCACAGGCCGCATGCATCTACGGTGCATTGTGGTTCTCCACCAAGAACCAGGTGCAAAGACACAGCCATAGACTCACACACACGCCGGTCTAAAACACACTCATACACGCACACGGGCTACGGTTGCATTCCTTTCCGCTAGACTTTTCTCTGAAAAGGTAAAGTGTGTGTGTGTGCTGATATTATTTGATGCTTGTCTGACTTCATTTCAGTAGAGCCGCCTCTGTGAGCAGGAAGCAGCACCGAAACCCACCAAAACACACCCAGAGACCCAGTCCCTAACTCACTTTGTGTGAGTCCAAGGGATTTGAAGAAGTCAGACTAACCCAGCTGCAAGACTCGCTGTGCTTTTGACTTTTTGTGTTTTTTGGTTTTAATAGAGCTACTGCTGTTGGGAAATAAAACATTTTCAACTCCTTGGAGCAGATGGTGAACATATTAGCCTGGCTAAATGTTTCTCCTGAATGCAGGATCTTGAGGCCATCTTTATCTGGTTTTGAGCAGAGTCCCTTTACCGTGGGTATAGTGTAAATCAGATTAATTAAGGCAATCTTTGAGGTTTTTTCTGTTGGTACACTGTAGTCCCTTATGAGGACTTTGCAAGCAATTTGCCCAGCAGCCCATTCAGTTTTGATTTCCTAAAATATTAAGGATCTATAAAATCATATTGTCCCCAAGTCTATAAACCTTATCCCAACCCTAATTTGAAACCTAGTCCATTTACAAAACCCCTTTAACTTAATATAGCATTTTTGTGAGGATTGGCAAATCTCTTAACTTTTTTTTGAGGACTTTGCAAACAAACACATGCTTACTATTCATGGTTTTTGTAAAGCTTTGCGCTCAAACTTTGTCGTACTGGTATGTAATTTCTGGGGGTAATGTGTCCATGTCTCATATACTTGTCAGTGCTGCCCTCTCTGACCTCATCCAATCATCAGCTGTCACAGACATTCTAACCAGCAGGGTCGTCACGACAACAGGGAGCCAATTACACACAAGTGTTTGATCGGAACGCAAGGGTAAACACACTTGCTTTGCTCCAGAGTAATCTCCTTTCTGTGGATAGATAACATACAGCCTTCTGTAATTTTCATGCCTGTCAGCTTCCCTCACCAGATTTGTCCTATTTTTTTTTTATTTACTTGTCCGTTAAGTTGTTTTTTTAAATGATATTCTCCTGTAATATAAAGTAGTGGCTGCCTTGGGAATGGCTAAGATGAGAGACTGTCTTCATGTGTGGAGTGCAAAGGGGTTTCTGTAGGGCAGCAAGAATTTAGGTTGGAGGAGTGTATGTAGGGCAGGGGTGACTGAGGGTGGAGGAGTGTATGTAGGGCAGTGGTGACTGAGGGTGGAGGAGTGTATGTAGGGCAGGGGTGACTGAGGGTGGAGGAGTGTATGTAGGGCAGGGGTGACTGAGGGTGGAGGAGTGTATGTAGGGCAGTGGTGACTGAGGGTGGAGGAGTGTATGTAGGGCAGGGGTGACTGAGGGTGGAGGAGTGTATGTAGGGCAGTGGTGACTGAGGGTGGAGGAGTGTATGTAGGGCAGGGGTGACTGAGGGTGGAGGAGTGTATGTAGGGCAGGGGTGACTGAAGGTGTAGGAGACACATGGAACAAAGGGTGTGTGTATTGCTCTATTTGGCCCCCGTGGTTGGTGGCCCCTGTGCGTGGTGGCCTTGCATGTGCCTGTGCTGTCACATCCCTTTAAGAGGCAGCACCTTGTCTGTCACACACACACACACGCACAGCGCTTCGGCTTCCATGTCCCTCGCTTGCCACGTCCCTTTAACGTGCAGAGACACAGATGTGGCAGCAGATTAATGTTGTATAGCCCTGAAGCGCACACACACACTGCATGGGCCCAGACTGCACCAGGTACTTATCACCACACACTCACACTGTGATAAGAGCTTCAAACCTCCCAGCAATTACAGTGAATCTCTGTCAGCTCTGGCCTGTTCCCCTGCGCTCCGTACTGCGGTGGGCTCCTCTGTGTCTGCAGACAGGTGCGGATATACGACGTTAGAATACTGAAGGTCAGTGTGAGGAAGGACTCTCCGTCACGTGAACATCAGTTGGGCATTAGGTCCAGTGACACCGGGGTTTATTGTTGGATGCTGAGCTCCGTTGTTAGTCCTGGTACTCTGTGGTGAGTGGGCACGTGGCCCTGCCTCTTCAGACCTTCATGAATGAAACATCCCACAGCCCGGACGAGCAGAAATGTTCTGTAATTGCATTGACATGCAGTCACATCCCACCACTCTATCAGCCTCGTCTCTAACCCCCCACCCCACCCCCAACTTCTCTCACTTCTTACAATTACACCCCCCAAAAGCCCCCTTCCCACAATCTCACACACACACACACACACGCCCAGATGGCGGGGGGGTACTGGAGCGCTCAGTAGCTCACGTGTCCCGCTGGTTAGAGGCCTGTCACTGCAGCTCAGTGTGTGAGGCAGCGGCTTTCTTCTCCTCTCCGACGTAATGATCCGTCCCAAAATGTGTTCCTGCTGCTGTGGTCTCACCCACACACCCCAGTGCGTCGAGCAGAGCTGATCAAACACTCGGGCCCGCCACGCTGACAGGGCGTCTCGTTAGCACTCTGTCAGGAAGACTTTGGGAGTGAGCCGTGTCCCTGTGTCTTTCTGAGGGGAGATGATCCCACTCCTTAGTGGCTGGTGAGCTCTGACGGAGCTTCCATCTTTTTATCTTCTGTGTTGAGCTCCATTTATACCTACGGAGTAACAATAATTGACATGCATGCTGCTTTCTCCTCCTCACCTCCCTCCCCCATCGCTCTACCCTTCTCTCACCCCCCTTCCCCAACCCCTCTCTCAGGTGGAGATCAAGATGAAGAAGACAGAGGGTATCAGGTGGGAGAAGCTGGAAGGAGAGGGACCGGAGCCCAACGTCAAACACTTCACCCCCAGTCAGTTCCTCGGTCTGGCACACACATTCACACCTCCCCCGTACACTTCCTCCCTAACACGTACCAGTCACAATCCATACATTGCATACTACTAAAATAGCCACCAAAGTTGTATGGTGCTGAAACCTTGGACTGTGTGTGTGTGTGTGCTAGAACAATACCCGTCGTCGTCCCACTCCAGCCGTAACTGGGACAAGATGGTAGTGGACATCAGTGAGGAGGAGAAGAAGGAGAAGCTGGAGGGAGACGCAGCACTCAACAAACTCTTCCAACAGATATACTCTGACGGCACTGATGAGGTCAAACGGGCCATGAACAAGTCCTTTGTGAGTGTCTGCCTGTGCACACACACACACACACACACACACCAAGGTGTCTTGGGGTCTTAAATGAATGAACACAAACACAGTAAAAAGCCTCCAACCACTGCCCGGCTGTTCTCTGTTCTGTTTGGGTGTTTCATGGTTGGATGCCCTGCGAACTGCGGCTGGTGGATGTCAGTGCCACAGTCGTGTTCCCCTGCCGTCGCATGCAAACACAGAAGCACCTTAAACTGCTGCTTGTTTTGCTGCTCAAAACCGCAATAATACATTTCTCCTTCATTTTAACACTAATATCGAGGTTTTCAATGATTTGGTTGGTTGGCAAAATTGGTCAAATCAAGAGTTCAACAAATGTTTACTTTTGCCGCCTTGACCTGTG
>JACXGK010001915.1:34707-61479 GCA_016801125.1 Novumbra hubbsi
GCACCGCCAACCACTCCCCATGCACCGCCAACCACTCCCCATGCACCGCCAACCACTCCCCATGCACCGCCAACCACTCCCCATGCACCGCCAACCACTCCCCATGCACCGCCAACCACTCCCCATGCACCGCCAACCACTCCCCATGCACCGCGAACAACTCCCCATGTTTTTTTGTGTGTGTATTTGTAAAATTGGTCGTAAATTGAATTCTAATTGGCATTTCAAACTATTCTTGAAAAGTTTTTAACATTTACTTGTTGAAACCTGCAGATACCCTGGTGCACACACGCATGTAATTATGACTAACCAACTGCCATCAACAAGTGCTAAAAATTTATTAAATTGGCGTGTCCTACAGAACATGCTACGCTTACCAAGTAATTCGAATTTTTAATACGAGCTTAATTGAAACATAAAACTAGCTGTAAATAGTAATATACCAAGTCATAAAGTACGGGGCATTTTACATTGAAGACTTAAAACAAGACCGTTTGTTGCACAATACGCGATGTGTGTGGCACAGGAAGACAAGTCTAATACATGAAGACAGAACACCGAGCCTCGAGGATGGTGGAGGAAGTGGGCTTTGCACCTTGGGTTCTAGCCAAAAAAAGTGCCATTGCTTTTCATAGAGCTTCTTTTAGTTTCACTTGCATCAGTTAAAACGTTCAGTTTTCAAATACTTCAAGTCAAAATATTATTTTAGTTGTAATGTTGTAAAGGAACTACTAACGGCCATGCTATGAAAATATAATTGCAAGGAATTCTTTGGAAGAAATGGTGATTTATGATGTAATAAACCACTGAATAGGAAGCATTGGTTTTACTGCACAGTTGCTACAGGGGTGAACAGTAATGTTCCTCTGAACCAGTGGTGCCTTCCCCTGTGTGACCGACTGTCTCCCTCGTAGATGGAGTCAGGTGGTACGGTCCTGAGCACCAACTGGACTGATGTGGGGAAAAGAACTGTAGAGATGAGCCCTCCAGACGATGTGGAATTTAAGAAGTACTGAAGAACTTGATGGGTGTTTCCCCCTCTCTGCCTTTACTGCAATGTCCTACTCTCTCTCTGCCTTTACTACAATGTCCTACTCTCTCTCTCTGCCTTTACTGCAATGTCCTACTCTCTCTCTGCCTTTACTACAATGTCCTACTCTCTCTCTGCCTTTACTACAAGGTCCCACTCTCTCTCTGCCTTTACTACAATGCCCTACTCTCTCTCCCTCTCTCTGCCTTTACTACAATGTCCTACTCTCTCTCCCTCTCTCTGCCTTTACTACAATGCCCTACTCTTTGTCTCCAATGGACTAGCTCATTTCTCTGAGGCCACCTTACTCCCAAAAGCCACCTCATCCTATTTCCCCTTCCAGCCCGTCTGTCACTATTGGTTTCTCAGCAGCAGTCCAGGAACTGCCGTTTACCCTCATGTGAAGCCATTTCTTTAAAACAATGGACATTTGAATAGTCATGTCGTAAGATGCCGTAAGACAACGTGAAAATCAACTGTTGTCCAGGTTCTGTTTTATGGAACCTTTATGGAAGTGATTGGTTTGAATGGATCCTGGGAATCTCTGCAGTGGCATGTTGTGTGCAGGGCCTTTCATTTTGGATGGGGGGGGGGGTTATTGTCCCATTCACCGCTTTGGTTTTTGATCTCATCATTTTGTTCTGAACAATACAAAATAATGGTTGTTTTCTACATCAGCAGCAATATTTGGAAATCTGGAATTTTATTTTCCTTCTCTTCAATGTGGTTCAAATTTCAGTGTACATAATATTAATAATAATAATAAAAACATCTGGATCACAATGTTTTTTTGGTTTTACTATGTAGATGTTGTTGTTGAGGCTTGAAGAAAGCTATCATGGCACTTCCCAAAGACACTGCTACTGTTCATGTCTGCTGTATTAGTGGGTCTGGTCTTCACTCACCACCCCCTCGGCTCACATCTACGAGTGGGCGTTGCATTAAGATCCATGGAAGCATTAATATGGATCAACTTGCTAACTGCATCAGCGCCCCCCTCACACTGATTTAATTTTTAAATTCATTCTCACACACACACCCCTTCCCTTCCTTCCTCACTGTATTAAGTGTTAAATTCAATGCACATCGTTTCATCTTTCGTGACCATTCAACGCCCATTTTGTGGCTTCGGTTAGAACTCTTAACTACATCACACACACACCGCCCCCTCCCAACCCTCTGCTTGAAGCTGCTCTCTTCTGACATCAAAGGAGCTAAGCACTTTGCATCGTGGGTAAGATCTCAGAGCATGACGGCTGCAGAGTCTTTAGTCTCATTAAAGAATTCTAGAACTGGAACTCTGACATTAAAGCCTTCCAAAACTCTGAAACTCACTGCTGCTGTCAATGTTTCATCTTTAGGATCAACTGCTGTATTGGACACTTAGGAGCTTCAGTCTGTATGTGTTCTTGTTTGCCTCAATGCTGTTGACCCATATTGTAAAGTAAAGACTTTATATGTTTACTTAAAAAAAAAATGTTTATTCATTAAAATTGCACTTTGAAATAGATCTTTAATTCTGAGGGAAAATACACTGGGTTAAGGAAAAACAAGACAAAGCATACAGAACATGTTATGACCCTACTTCTGCAGAGTTCAAAGGGTCTGGATAGACATTTCTTTCGCATGATGAATACAGACACCACTGACTTGCAGGCTAGCTTGAATCCAGCTTTTATTTTTTAGCAACTGCCTACAGAATGCTTGTTATTGCTTATGTATTTACATCAGAAACGAGCATTTGATGTGTTATGCAATATGTTTTAAATATAACGCAAATTACTACCCACAATATCAGACTTGCTGACTAAATCGTAGAACTAGTTATTTATTTCCTTTTTTCCTAATTATTTTTTGTTTAAGGTTACGAGAGTCCAAATCTGGTTGGTGACCGGGTAGTTTGTCTTACTACCTGGCGAGGTCTAGTAGTCACTGACCAAGGCACATTCATGGGTTACGATGTGTTTTGATTCTGATTGACTCTGAAGAGCTTTTCCAACAGCTCTTTCCTCTCCAATTAAACAAAGCATGAGTATGGCGTTGTCTCCCTCTGACAATAATTAGGAAAATTGTATTGTATGATTAGGAAATAAATAGAACTAACTTATCTGGTGTTTGAGCCTAACTAGGTGGAACAGCATAGATAGCAACTATCAGTTAAAAAGTTGACCCGTTCCTCTGACCTCTCCCCGCCCACATCCAAAATGAACTGAATTCAACCAAGTCAACTCAGCAAACTCCATTTGCTTTATAGGAGTTCCTCCCAATTTCTACCCCCCCCATCCAACCCACTTTTGAGCCCTTCCACCGCATCCCCACTCCTCTCTCCCAACTACTGTCCTGACCAATCCACTCCAGGACCTGGGGGTGCTCAGAGGATGCCCAAGATGCGCCCCACCCACCAGCGGCAGGGCATGATGACCCGGCAGGCCACCCGGCACCCGCGGTAGTGGTACGGCCAGGGTTGGAACCCACCCAGGGGCTCACAGATCCTCAGGCACTGGGTGTGGCTCCTCCGGCACTCTGTGCAGCACACGCCCTGGTGGTCTAGCATGGGGTCGAAGGTCATGGTGTTTTCGTCGTCCAATGGAGAGCGCTAAATGGTGGGCGAGTGTGAGGGACGTAAGGAGGTAGGTGGAGGAAGAGGGTGGGGGTGTAAGGGGGAAGAAATAGGCAGGGCAGTGTTACATACTGTTTACCTAAAAGAAGAAAATGATGGCCTGAACGACAATGTGAGGGTGGGACAAATTGTGCTCCTCCCTTTGTGGGATCAGCTTGGTTGGAGTGACGCTAGTATGGTGTGAATCCGGGTTGCAGTGCCAGAGCTTAGACCGGGGCACTGCACTACTCAGTGGGACCGGAAATATATTTCATTTTCAAGGATCTCTCTCAAATGCAAACGATGACTGTGGTTGTAGGTCTATGGGGTTCTGGGGATCTCTGCTCCTCTCAGGAGGGTGGAGGAGGAGCCATGGGGATTAAGAGGAGTCTGGGGACCAACACATGGGGGGGAGGGGTCATACTAGAGCTAGTCACAGTCTGAGAGCCTCAATGGGACTTAAGTTTGGTATTCTAAAGAGATCTGTGACCCAGAGACAGACTTGGGGTGACAGCCGAACACACGCAACCACAAACACACACATTTAAGTGTGTCGTGTGCGCACACAAACACACACCCACACACAGCTAGCGCGACGGGCACGGCTGCTCGGGGTGATATTGTGACCCCAACATCTGCTCCTGCTCACACTGCTTTGCATGCTGGGAGAGAGACGGGACCAGGAGACAATTCATTTGACCTGTTGTCAGACCATTGCGTGAGACTAATGGTATGGGCAAGACCAGATGTAGACTGGTCGTTAGTGTACGTCTGTGTTCATAGACACATTTTATGAACATTCGGACTGGACTTCTTCTAAGTCACATATCACACCGGCAACTCACATTATAGGGGTTCTCTGGGTTTAGTTCTTCTTCCGGGGCCTCTTCCTTCTCTGCTGGGGGTGGCTGTCCACGTTGACGAGGGGCAGCTCTCCTCTTCCTCTGTCCACCTAGGGAGAACACGGATATGGTCAAGGCCCTGCAAAGGCGGGACTTTCTGCTGTCCAATGACATCGCCTAAGGACATGAACCCGATAACATTTTCAAAAGTGAAATGCAACAACATCATATGTTATGTATATAAAAAGCTATTATTATTAAGGTTGTTCAACACAAATGTATTCAATATTTGTAGTTTTAATTTACTGTTGATGCAGGTTGTTGGCAATTCGCCACTTGGCACATCTATACAAGTAAAACTCTACGAGTGTGAATGTATTGAACTGGCCATTTGCAGCCTCCCAATGAGTGAGTCATTCAGCATTATTGTTGTCTGGCGATAATATCATGAGGGTGAAAGGGCACCATTGGGGTATGTGGGGCGAAGCCAGAAGATTGGCAGGTCTCCACACAAATCACGAATCTTGGAGCTGAGGAAGGTGGGGTCCGACAGGGGCGTATCAGCTGCCACCCAGATCAGAGAGTCCTCCTCAAACTTAGCAGGCATCACCTCGTCCTCCTGGAAAAGGGGAAGATGGGGGTCAGAATTACAGGATCAAGACAGATATGAGCGTCCACAAATGCCTTGATCAGCGTTTCCTCAACCAGCGATGTCAACTCTATAGGGTGATTTGTTTTGCTTCCTTCAGAACTACTTAAAACCTAATAAATCAGACTGGAAATTCTTGCCAGGTGATCTTTGACATTTTCCTAAACTTTCCAAACCTTTCTGATACATTTCAAATGTAACTTCCTTCAAATAGTTTAACACAAATTGTCATAGGTCCAATTAAGAAAATAAATATTGGTTGTTGAATATATTGTACCACTTTTTCTTTACGTCTGGGAACCCCTGGCCTAGATTAAATATGTGGTGCTTGACAGAGACAGACAGACAAAAGTAAACCCCCAAGGCTAGCACTGTATCTGAGTGCGCTTGTACTCAGTTTCATGTCTCTTTCCTCCTATTCTGTTTTAATCTTTTCATGTTTTTTTTTAATAAACTAATAAATACATACATTATAAAAAAGAATATCCCTCGAGCCTTCCGTATATATTTCAGTAAGATCCTGACCAAGTGCTTGTTAGATGTTAGACAGATGTATTGGATGGTCTGCATTTGATACTAATAGATATTAATCCCTCAGGGGTGAATTCCTTGAAGATACAATAGCTTTCCCATAAGAAACCCTTAGGTTGTCTCCAGCGTTTTAAACAATGTCAGGAGTCATTCTCATCAAATCAACAAGCTATCAGAAAAACATGATGGCCTACATTTCAAAATAAGCTCAATTTCTAGATCAAACACAACCACCCACACACACACTGCTAACAACATAATCTTACTTATCTTAAATATGTAGTGTGCTGCTAGTTACTAAACAGGGTATATATAGTTAGAATGTTAACCCACCCAAAACACTTAGGGAAAACTGAAATAATCATCCACAGCAGGATAGACTAGAGCAGGGGTGCCCAAACTTTTTCCTATGAAGGGCCAAAAATGAGTGCAGTTGGCCAAAAGTAACGTTGCATTATACAAAACTGTATTATATTATATGGCGTGGCGGGCCAAATCAAAGTTCTCTGCGGGCCAAGTTTGGTCCGCGGGCCCTAGTTTGGGCACCCCTGGACTAGAGTCTTAACCACTACAAGTTTGTTCATGTGTGTTGGTGTGTGACGGTATGCGATTATATGTGTTTATGTGTGTTGGTGTGTGGTGATGTGTGTTGGTGTATGCTGATATGCGTTCATTTGTGTTGGTGTGCGTTGATGTTTATTGACGTGTGTTGGTGTATGTTGATGTGTTGATATGTGTTGGTGTGTGTTGATACGTGTTGGTGTATGTTGGTGTGTGTGCTTGTACCTGTATGCTTGTATGTTGCCATTTGCCACTGAGAGACTGAAGTTGATCTGACCCACATTTCTCATCACTCTAAATTATAGCAGATGACCAGCCTGCAGCTACTATTATCCTACAAGCCCCTGCCTCCACCCCCACCAGAATAAATGAATAAATAAATGTTCATTTAGAGAGTCCTGTAATGTGTGTGTGAGTGTGTGTGTCCAGCCCTGCATGATGTTTAATAATGTGTGGATGGGGAATATGTGATGGTAACTGATTTAAATAATCAGACAGCCTTATTTCAGCACTTGGACACCATACACACACTCAAAACCAGACACACACAAACACACATCTCGCAGCACTGTGACGGCTTGACAGGCTTGTTCAGATGTTGTTAAAATCAGCGTGTCGATCCATCCCACCTCGTTCTAGTTTGCTCCGAGAGACAGTGTGTGAACATGACTCATGAGCGATAGCAATCCCTTTCTCTGAATGGCACGTGACAGTTTGTGTGTGTGTGTGTTAACACGCAGAGAAGTCTGCCACTAGTTCTCCAGTACTCTTTCACTCGTTCTCCAGTACTCTGTCATTAGTTCTCCAGTACTCTGCCACTAGTTCTCCAGTACTCTGTTACTAGTTCTCCAGTACTCTGCCACTAGTTCTCCAGTACTCTGCCACTAGTTCTCCAGTACTCTGTCACTAGTTCTCCAGTACTCTGCCACTAGTTCTCCAGTACTCTGCCACTAGTTCTCCAGTACTCTGTCACTAGTTCTCCAGTACTCTGCCACTTGTTCTCCAGTACTCTGCCACTAGTTCTCCAGTACTCTGTCACTAGTTCTCCAGTACTCTGCCACTAGTTCTCCAGTACTCTTTCACTCGTTCTCCAGTACTCTGTCATTAGTTCTCCAGTACTCTGCCACTAGTTCTCCAGTACTCTGTTACTAGTTCTCCAGTACTCTGTCACTAGTTCTCCAGTACTCTGCCGCTAGTTCTCCAGTACCAGGTATACTTTAATTTACATTTTTATGGGGGGCTTGGTGGTCCACTGTGAGTGACTTCCCTTATCAATGTACTGTTCATCACTATGCGTATTGAAGAAGAAGCACTGATCACCTCTACATAGTGATGAATAGTGAACACAACAATGGTATGAGTTGTAGAGAGAAATTGATTGACAGAGGCAAGACAGGGAGTGTGGGAGAGTAAGGGAGTGTGGGAGAGAAAGGGTCCTTCTTACCAGGTCAAACAGTAGAGACTCCTTGTTGAGAGCCTCCACATCGGGCAAACGAGCTTTGATCTGGGTCTTGATGTAACACTTCTCTCCTCCAGTGAATCGTATACCAGTTATACCCTGGGGGGGGAAGAGAAAACCACTTGGAACTACTTTTGCACTGAATGAACTCCATGCGCCCAGCGCGGTGTAGCTGCCTTAAGACACTGACTTAAATATTCCTTTGAACTTTCTCATTGTTGTTGTCATCACTATTGTTGTCTTAAACGTACAATTTGGAAGTCGTGAACCTCCACTGCCTCGTCACTTCCGCTTCCAGTGCGAAACCTCTCCATGTTGTTGGCTGCATCGATGTCCATAGACCCCTCCTCCAGCTTACCGTTGATACTCATGCTGTAGTGGACATTATAGACCTTCCACAGACACACGCACACACACGCACATACAGGGCAAGTTTTAAAACCTGTAAAAAGAAGGACTGGTGGAGGAGGAATAGTGTGTGGATGTCCCAAAAGTATCCTATATGCTTAGTCTATGCGCTATGAAATACAAGAGTAGAAATGTATGTATTTATACACATATAAACAGTGTATTTGGACACCATCACCCATTTTACATGAATGGGTAAGGTTTTCTAACCTTTTGACTAGTACTTTATACATACACATTTATATATATATATATATATATATATATATATATATATATAGAGAGAGAGAGAGAGAGAGAGAGAGAGAGAGAGAGAGAGAGCATGCATTCTGCCAAACCTTTAGATACATATCCAATACTCATTGGCATTATCCTAGTCTAAAATCTCGCTCACACCTCTCGTCCCTGGGACATCAGCTGGACCTTACAATCCCCTGAGCCCTTCTTCGGTCTCAGAAACACACAAGGCTTCTATTCACCTACGGTCTTGACTTCTACGCAGCTCTCAAAACCCTAACCGCATAGTTTAACTTGATAATATAGTAATTAAGCAATAGCCCATTATTGGTAGCCTATACATTTTTTTCATTGAGCCTCACTTGAGAGACAAACTTTTCAGGTTTAAGGCCCGTAGCTCTTGAACTCCCTGGTCAATTAAAGGCCTAGAGAGTAACTAATGTGTGATATGCTTCGATGCTTACATGTTTGTCGTTGTTGTTCCAAAAGTAAAAAGCTCCTATCGCCCCAAACAACAGCAGAATTGTCCCGGCGATCAGGACCACAATCCCAGTTTTCAGAAGGCGGCCGTTGGCGGCTGGTGTAACCGCCACGGGAGTATATGCCTGTGGTTGGTTGAAAAATACTTGTTTGAAAAACGTAAAGGGTCAAGTATGCATTAAGCATGTCTAAAACTTTTTACGTAAAAAATTCCCGTTTACTAACAATACCTAAATAGGTATGGGCGTTTTTTTATATAATGTACACACATTCACGAAGTCCCAGACGAAAACTTAAGCTGGCACACTTTTTAGAAAAAAAGCTACAATATACAAGCTATAGTGTACCTACCGGGGGCATAAACTGTTGCAGGTCCTCGGAATCTGCCAAGGCGATGGGCACTTTTTCTGAACTCCCGGCCATGGCTGCGAATAGGTCTGAGCAACCGAATTAGGGTTAACACTGAATACTCACTCTCACGTTCTCTCCTCTCCAACCTCTCTCTCTCTCTCTCTCTCTCTCTCTGGGACAGGGCAGGGGTAACAAACTTCCCATTCATGGGCAACGCGTATTACCTGCAAAGGAAACAACCGGGTGGACAGTATGGGCGTGCCACGCTTGGAGTGTTCCCACTTTAAGTGTAGCACCCTAACAAGGGTGGCCAAGACCATAGTATCGCTTTAATAGGCCTGAATGCAACATCAGTCAATTTGGAAACGCGCAACTTCATCCCTCTTGCCTAAGGCGCTCAAATACAGAAATGTAGGTTGTACATATTCTATAACTCCGAGGTGGTTCCTGTGAAACGTGGCATTCTATCTCAAGCTAACGAAACATAATTGGGCACCATTCCAGACCCATGGGAATAGAAATCCATCAAAAATGTATATCTGCGTTGAGACGCGGGATATGTGTTTATTGAGTCATGATAACACGTTTCATTACCAAACACATTAATTACATCTTATGGCTATAGGCGATTGCTTCCCATCCAAATGAACCAGGACTATTATTACGCACGGTAGCTCATTTGCGACTGTGTCTTTTAATTGAGTGGCGCGCGTAGCTGTTTATGATAGTATTCCTTGAGGTGTTCTTTAGACAGATAGCCTACAGTAACCCCTGGAGATAATAATAAACGTGGATGACTCTTGTTAATCTTGATGAGTTTGATTGGATCCGACCGCAGCGAGCACATGGCTAGACGGCTAGAACGTTTAGTTACCAATAGAGAAAGTAATTCATTAATCAAACGTGGACGAGATGTGGAAGCAGGTTTTGTCGTTTATATTTAGTTAAATGTGCAATGCCATTTTAACTCCAGAGCTATTCTGTCACTAAATGGCTACTTTTCAGTGCAGCTTTTATAATAGCGACACCTCTCGGTTTTAAAGATCAGAGACAAGAAGAGCTTTTATTTAATTGTAAAAGTTGACCTATCTTGATAAAGAATTAAGCCTCTGTAAGAGATTCTTCATTCTCCCAGCCATCGTAGAGTAAAACAGAAAACAAAAGCAACATACATTTTCTTAAACGGTATCTCATTTTTTATTTTCTTTCGAATATCGTGATAAAAAATTTAATCAATTATTACGTTATTGCATTCAAATAAATTCATACATAGTTATCAACATGATACACTGGATCGTCGGCCTCAAACCGTGGTTTCCGGGCCATTTAAATAGTAGGCATGCCTTTGAATCCGTATAATTATCTACACATATTCGGTTTTACATTATGTTTTTATAAAAAATAAACTCTCTTTACATATAAATCCTTGCATAAGTTACACAGTATATGTCCAACAAAGTCTGAAACGTGATTGGATATAGACTCCAAATTGTGACTTTTACATCTAAACACTTAAAAATACAAAATACACAAATAATATTTAGGATATATAAACTCATTTACACAGTTTCCCTAGACAACATTATTTCATAGCCTACATGTGTAATCAACGTAATTCTCATTTACATTGTTTTATAAATTAAATGAAACTGTTTTTTGAAACCCAATTAACTGAGTTCGTCTTTAGACTTCATTACTGGGACACCGTGTGGAGATGGGACTGTAGACTGGGATAGGGATTTCACTTATTTCCTGAACTCTAATGGGTCTGGGAGGAGTGACCAGGACATAGTCATATTCTGTATGCAGAACCTTTTCATACACGCTCTGCAGGCCCGTTGTTTTGGGAATGTGAGCTTGATAATAGTTGTCCCTTCGGAGCGAGTCTCGAGGTAACGACGCAGTCTTGGAGAGACTGTTGAAGGAGGAGAGGGTATGGCCGATGGGTGGGGGGACCGGCGAGGGGCCGGCGTTAGAGCGGACAGCTGAGGGGCTCCAACACCGGTCAGAGTGGCCCAGAACCTTACACTCACTGGTGCACGCCCATAGACCTGACAGAAAAAAAGAGAGAGATAGGTTAAATAGACACACAAATCCAAAATATAGGTTTGTGCGCTGATGTTTTCAAAATTGCTGTAATAGGTATAACAAACAAATAGAATTAGGAGTGTCTCTTACCACTCTGGCCGCCCATTGGGGGAACTGGAACGCCTTCCTTCTTCAGGTCTGCACCACTGATGTCACTGTCACTGTCATTGAAGTCACTATCACCTTTTCCGCTATCCTTCCCGCTGAACGCGGGGTCTCTCGCTGAGATGGTTGTGTATGAGTTGCCCTTCCAGATGGTGATTGGTCTGACTGCCTCTTTACCGTTATTGTAGCCGTTACCGTAGCCTGGCAGAGTAGAGTAGCCCTGTGGAACGGAAAGGGAAATATTTCGGAGTTCAGTACAATGGACAGCGAAACAATACAATGGCACAGCACCCGGCTTTACGAAGTTGAGGGGACAGACAAACCGAGATAGCGGTAGGGATTGGGGTTGGGGGGCATCTTACCTTGGGTTTGTTATCTGGTTCGTAGACGCATGGTGCCTCGCTCCCATCTTCCGAAGCGGAGCACAAGTCGCTGTTACCCGTGTGTCCGCTGGTAAAACCCGGCTGACTAGAGAATGTGTGGGCTTCAAAGCCTTCCACGGTTCCGTGGAGCGGCAACAGCGGGTTGTCGCTGTTGTTTTTGCCTCTTTCCAAGGTCTCCTTCTCTCCGTAGGAGTCGGTGTCATCTCCAGTCTTGTCTCGTTTCCGCCGATTACAGGTGGTGGCGATGAGGATGATGGCTAACAGCAGGAGCGTGCAGCTACCCGCCAGGACGACGATAATCACCACCGACAGGTCCCACTGTGCGTGCTCCCCCACCTCTCCGCTGTCTGCGCGGTACACCGTCCTGTCGCTCGGCGGGGCGCCCGCAATGATGAGGAAGTGAAGCGTGGCGGTGGTGGTAAGTGCAGGTCTTCCGTTGTCACTCACCGTGACCGTCACGCGCAGTGTCTCATCCACGTTGTGGCTAAGCACGCGATTGAGGTAGACCTCCCCGGTGGCTTTGTTAACGGAGAACACGGATGCCTCGCCAGAGGCCAGTCGGTAGGACAACTCTGCGTTCACTCCCTCATCAGCATCTCGCGCCTCCAATCGGGTGATCACATAGCCCGAAGGAGCATCCCGGGGTAGCAGAACCTCTGCAGACCCATTATTGAGCGCGGGCTGGTTGATGACAGGCGCGTTGTCGTTCTGGTCCACTATCCTGACGTGAATGCTTGCGGTTCCACTGAGGGGCGGGGACCCACTGTCACTGGCTGTGATTCGTAGTTCGAGCTGTTTCATGACTTCATAGTTGAAGCTCCTAAGTGCATAAAGAGAACCACTAGCAGGGTCCAGAGAGACAAACGTGGACACAGGGGAGCCCATGACGTAAGTGTCAGCGAGTTTGTAGCTAACCTTCCCGTTGCTGGCCAAGTCCATGTCCCTAGCAACTACCGTGGTGATGTATGCGCCCGGTGCGTTATTCTCCACCACAGCCACTTCATATAACGGTTTACTGAAAACAGGGGCATTGTCATTCTCGTCTGTTAACCTGATGGTATACTGGGTGATGGTTCTGAACGGTGGGGAACCTAAGTCCTCTGCCACCACGGTTAAATTATACTCAGGGATCTTCTCTCGGTCCAACGGGCTCGTGCTTACGATCATGAAGCTGTCCTCATATGCCTGCTGCAACCTGAAGTGGTCGTGGCCATATAGCGTGCAGTGCACCTGTCCGTTTGCGCCAAAGTCTCTGTCCGAGGTGCTGACCAGAGCTACAAAACTCTCGCGCGCAGCAGCCTCAGTGATATATGCGATTCCAGCCGTTATTGAGGTCATAGGAGTAATGGAGATATCTGGCGCGTTATCGTTAACGTCCTTGACTTGCACCACTATCTTACAGATAGTCGGGCTGGGGTTTGGACCCAGGTCCGTAGCCTGGACGTCAAATTCGTACGTTTTCTTGCTCTCAAAATCAACAGGACTCTCGAGGGTCAGTCGTCCCGTTTTGCGGTCTACTCTGAAAAGTTCTCGAATCTCTGTTGGCACTTGCTTGCCGAACCCATACACTACCTCACCATTCAGCCCCTCGTCTGGGTCCTCTGCGTTCAGGTCCAGTAAGAGAAACCCGACCGGTGCGTCTTCTGGGAGTTCCACTGAGAACCCGTTCCTGTCGAATACCGGGCTGTTGTCATTGTAGTCTTTCACCTTGACGTTGATGCGTGTCGTTCCTGTGCGCGCTGGGTTGCCACCATCCATAGCAACCAGCTCCAGCGCATAGGAAGCCTGAGTCTCGCGGTCCAGCTCCTTCATCAGCACCAGCTCCGCATATTTAACCCCGTCGGCTCTGCTGAGCACGTCAATGGTAAAGTGACTGTTAACTGAGATCTGATAGCTCTGGATGTAGTTCAAACCTACGTCTTCATCCACAGCGAAGTCTAACGGGATCCGTGTACCCAAAGCTGTGTTTTCTGAGATCTCCAGACTCGACTCTTTCCGGGGAAACTCGGGAGAATTATCGTTGATGTCCTTGACCTCCACCTCGACGTGGATGAGTTTGAACTGTTCTTTGGAGAAACTGACCACATCCAACGCAATGAGGCAGTGAATAGTGTGTTTGCAGATTCTCTCTCGGTCAATTCTTTCTCCAATTGTCAGCTGTCCGTCGTTCTCCCTCAAACGGATAAATGACGAGTTGAATTGTTTCATCATCCTGAAATTCGTCTTTGTTCCCGAAAAGGGGCCGGATAAAATGTCCTTGGCCAAGTTTCCGATGACAGTACCCGGGGCATCCTCCTCCGATGTCTCATACTTCACCGTCTTTCCCTGCGTGTAAGCGGGCAGGACAGCCAGTGAGGTGCACACAAGCACCCACCAGTTCCACCCTCTCATACCCATCCTGTCAGTTTAACAAAATAAAATCCTCTAAACAGGCTGAACTTAACTATTTATAGAAACAAAAGCAGTTGCAAAGTTGAATTGTTCCACTGTCTTTGGGCATGCCAGTGTTCTTTTTGGATGCTACGGTTTTAGGACGTTCCCACTCACTCTCACTCTCACTCTTTAATGCTGCGTTCTCTCGGAGGTGTGCTCTCCCAGCGCAAGAGGGCTGCAGTGGCGGGAGGGTTTATACGTCGGCGCATGCAAATGAGCTGCACTGTGACCAATCCGCGCTTTGAAAACGAAAAGGGTACTTCTCTAAAAGACCTCTAAACCTGTTTGGATTCCTAGACTGTGCTGAGAAACTTGGCACCGATATGAAGGCTAAACGCGAGGCTTGATTTAATATGTTTAGTTTCCGTTGCTTGTTTATGTGCATCGGTCTGTTAAATGAGTCTGCGCACAAACATACGCAGTGCCCCTGAAGCTAGAGGACAAAGCACTCGGGTAACAAACAGCAGCTACAGGAGCCAATAAAGACGAACATTTGTCATTATGGAGCTAGGCGTATTCTATTGTTCTACTTTACGACAACCTTTAACTTGCTGAATTATTAGGACATTGGTGCATTATCACGTAGGTCATTTCACTGTATCACTAAACAGAGCTATTTAGAAGTTCGGCTGAGAAGGTCCGAACAGAATCCTATTGTCATATAAATATATATATATATAATCCATTGTCATATAAAGACCAAATATGAAGGGATTGGTATTCTGCAGCCCTATCCCAAACAGCCCCGCAACCGTTTTAAATGAGCAGTAGCCTACCTTCCTCTAAAACCCTAAGCCTGCATGTAAGAGTATACCATTACCTCCAACGTCATATGCGTGCAAATACGGTGATGTGTGTTCAGTGTAGCTCTGTTATTGTCATTCATAATTCCATATTCACCAAGAACCCCCGCCCGCCGTGTGGTGTGTGTGTGTGTTGTAATCCAATAACTCTAATCAGATCAAATTTGTCTGAACAGAAACGGAAACTAAACAGAAACGGCTATATCCACTTTGTCAACGTAAACACAGATTTTATTATAATTCCGCTTCAGTTCATATCGGTTCACGAAATGTATCGTGAGCGGTAGAGGGTATTCATTAATGAAAGCTTGTGTACCGGGAACGTTTTAACATGCGTGTCAGCGCCTCTCTCTATAACCTCGCCTGCCAGAACAGAGCGCTGCGCAGGTGAAACGACAACACACACTCCCCCCCCACAGTCCCACATAGCCACATACACACACCCGTAACAAATGGGATTTGGCTGTAAACGCAGAAAGATTTATCCGGATTTCAATAGTGAGATTATATCAAAGGCGTATGAGGCGCTCGTTAGCAGAAGCAATATAATGGCATGGCAGGGCCTCCCTTTGGAGGCAGCCCCGGGTGTATTGTGCGTATGAGCCGGCCGGTGGGGACTCTAACCCTCTCTGCTCTCATACAGCCATCCGCCTAACTGCAGCATAATGAGCAAGATCCACATGTGGCCTTTTGTAACCCCCCGCCTGCCACCGCCCCAGACCTCGCTACAACTTTCTTTCATTAAACGAGAGATGGGGATAAATGGGACGGGACATGGCGGTACCTCCTATTAAAATACATTTAGAAAAACGGCCGGGGCCACGTCACGGGTCTTTAAGATTTTTTTCTTTTGTTATGAATGAGCACACAGCAATACAACGCACAGCTCTGAGGGGCAACACTTGCCTTTCCAGAAGGAACTAATAATATCAGATAGCATCTTGTAAAGACCCATCTGTTGCAAAATGTCAAATATTCAGAGACGTACAACTATAGGCTACAGGTTTCCCCTGTGAACGTGATCTGTATTAGCACTTCGCGAAACAGTTGAGTGAAAACGTATTGATAAAATCAATGTGATTTTAGGGTTGGACCAATACGCCGCTTGTGAGATAATACACTTAAGCAAGTATTAGTCTAGCCGGTCGAAATAAACTCAATCCAAGCATTCCTCAATAAAATTATTAATTACTATTGCAATATATTCTAATTTATCTTAATACATTATGTAGACGGATATAGCTGTATTAGGCATATAGCCTGCTCACTGCAGGCTATTCTATACGGTGAGAATTGTTCTGTTTAGTCTCGAGGCTACACTATACAGCTCAGTGTTCTCACTGGGAGGGAGCAATCAAAGGCAAATTACACTGTGTTGAGTCTCGCTTTGCGGCTTATGGGTGAGATAGATCAGTGTGTGTTTGTGTGTGTGTTTGTGTGTCTGAGGGGGTGAAAGCGGGAGAGCAGAGGGGAGAGGTAGCCCATAGAGGTTTGTTCTTAAGGCCTCTCTCGATTCTCTTTAAAATGCTGGACAGACTTTTCGGCAAACCCAAAGCTGCCTTTTGTATGAGCGTGCTTTCACTACTCCAGTTCTGACACACTCAAACACATCTCATTATCTCACGTGATTGGTGTGTCAATCTCGCCCGTCTGCACGCGAGTTCAACAATAGAGGAATTAGAGCGAGTCTCGCAAATCCCTTCTTTTCTTCACGAGACGTATTAGCATTTTCTTAAAAAATATATCCCAGACCCCAACCCCCCTGTCCCACTTGCCCTAGTGATCTCCCGGAATACTTGGTATGGAGTTTGGACGACTGTTGTGAGTCTTAATTTATTGAGATGGAAACGAAGCGGTTTGGGCTCTATTGTTCGTCTGAAGCAGTCGGAAAAGAAGGCAGAAGACAGAAGGGGTGAGAGGGTACAGAGGGCTGTCCAAGATAATCGATCCTCGAGCTGTTAAAGACAGGCTGGCGAGCCTCAGTCCCTTTCTCGCGCACTCTTCCAACCCCCCGCCAACCTTTGCTTAACTCGCGTGCCATCACACGCACACATCCTAATTGGTTCCTACAGCTATTCAGCACTAATTATCAAATTATCGCCTTTCTAACGGAGAGAGGAGACTCGATTAGGTCCATTTAGAATGATACTTCCCGATCATTGATTTGCATTTTAGAATGCACCATTAGGGCTAAACATTTAGCCCCCGATTTAACTAGATTAAAGTGAAGAGCACTTGAGAGAGTATTGAGTCGTGTCCAAATTGACAGGAGGGTTGAGGATTCAGATGCCATGTGAATTGAGCAATTAGGAACATGAGAATCAGACAAAGTAATGAAACTAAAGGCTAGTGGAAGGATTGAATGTTTTGCACTTTAATTACAAAGGGAAAAGTAACCCCCAGTAACTAACCGAATAGCTGTCAACACCATTCCAGTCCAGATCCTATGGAGTTGGATTAGAATAGTCATGATTCTTGTTACAATAAAATGCATCATAATTCCCGTCTAAATGACTAGAACTGGAATGGGAGCCAGTGAGGGAGAGTCGAAAGGATAGCTCAGGTAGCATAATTACCACAATATTGAAACATTGTTTCACATTTATTTACTATGATGTCCTTTCTTCACTTCGTCCCCGATCTGAAAGTGTTAAAATGTTCAGATCCATCTCATTTCTGCCATCTGTCGCTTATAGCTGCAACACTTTGAATAAATTCCGAAATCAGACAAACAAAACGGTTAACACCTCATGAATACAGTTCTTTTTACACCCACACAGATTGAGGGAAACTTTAGGGCCAGTTTAGCTAACCCAAAGAAATCTGTCTCCTGCCACTCCCTTTTGCCTTCCACTTCATTACCGGTTTTGTATTCGGGAGCGGGCAATCTGTGCGGTCATCCCCGCCCGTCCCCACCAGGTTTCTAATGACTTTCCAATGATTATTTAAAGGTTTCCTCCTTCTCTTCCACTATTCTCAATCCCCTCCCCTGTTCCTTGTCTCTTTCACTCCTTTTGGAGCTTTTGAATCCAATCAGCTTTTGTCTCGCGCTTTCTCGCCAGTTCGCCCCTATCCGCCATCCCCGCACTGTTTTAGTGAAAGAGAAGCAAGAGGTCAAAGGAACACGCACAAAAAGATTCTCACATTAGAGGTGAAAAAAAGGGAACGGCAGTGTGTTGTTGCCTGAGGAAGAAGAGACGTGGTGCATTCATTAGCCTGAGGGAGGGATCGTTTCAGTCGGCGGGAAGAACAGAAGTTGAGCCTGTAACTGAATAATTCTGCTGAATTTCCGCGGGTCTGAAATAATGAATATACGTTTCTTTTCATCAAGATTCGTTAAAAATTAGATTTGTGCTGAAAAATTATGGATTTAAAAGCTATGGTTTGTGGGGGAAACCTACAAATCTGCTTGATTAGTCACACACCCCCAAACACACTGGCTGGCAATGGCCAGAGTGGGTGGGGTTACAAATGGACAGATGGGGAGGACAAGTTAAGAAAACTGTTAATGGACGCCGGGTTTTACTCTTTTAAAGTTATGTCTCAAAAACATACTTTTGACCACACTGACCGTCAATTAAAATTGCCATTCACCTCATAGATATCTAGGGAAGGGTAGGCATAAGAGGATTCCAACTAGTGTTAATGGCCAGGGCCAATGTACTGAGGCATACATGGGATCATCTACTGTAATTTACTCCAGGTAGCAAATACTCAATGCACAGAACGTGAGAACCATGTAAGTGCTGTGAGACAGGCTGTGGGTAAAAGGATCTATTTACCAACGTTCTGCTCAATACTGTAGAGGTAAGAGTAGGTGCCTGGAATCTCTGCTTGATAACCCTTGACCCCCACCCAGAACTTGGGGGCTTTTAGAACTCGGCCAGTTTCACAGAACTTTAAGCAAGAAAACCTGCTGACCTACTTTATAAAGCCGATGAGTCACACTCCAGAATTACCGACTGCATTAACGGCCGAGGTGGAAACACGTCTTTAAAGTAAACAACGATGCAGAAACGTTCTCTTTTCCTGCCACTACCCACTTTACAGTTCCTCTCTCATCTTTCTCCCACTCTTTCTCCCGCTCTGGCTCTCACATCACGTCCCCCACCCGTTTCGGTCCCACCCCCTCCCCTCTGTCGCTACACCCTACCCACCATCCCCTGCTCCCCCTCTCCCCGTGCATTCAAAATGAATCAACCAATAGTTGTACTCCGGTGGTCTCGTCGGCCTACGGTAGGATCTGGGAGCTGATACCGGCCCACGCTAGAGAGAAAAGGACAGGGGTAGAATGGAGCGAGAAGGAGGAGACAAAGGGTATAGAAGGGGGAGAGTTGCGGGAGAGGGGAGAAATAAAGGGGGGGGGGTGAATTGAGTGAAAA
This sequence comes from Novumbra hubbsi, assembly GCA_016801125.1. NCBI lineage: Eukaryota > Metazoa > Chordata > Actinopteri > Esociformes > Umbridae > Novumbra > Novumbra hubbsi. Next base: position 54,049 of record JACXGK010001915.1, read on the forward strand.
AAAATGCCTATAGTGAACTGGGAACTTGTGCAAAATTACATATTTATGTGCATGTTGGTTAGGACTGTTAGGCAATTTCTGCTTGGAAAACATACATTCCCCTGCTCAGGCTCCTGTTGGACCGGCCAAGGTTGGAACTTTGGCTGCTGGACAATTTCCCAGTGGGCTGCTGATGTGACAAACAAGCTAAGCCTATCATCAGATGATGTGTCGTTGGAGAGGAAGTGGCCAATTGCAGAACTCTCAGGTTAAGGGACCAAACACAACATCTTTCTGTAAATCACAGGTCACACACACACATGTGTTTGAAAAGTTTTAAAGGTCATGTTTCCATACAGGGGTAACTGGACTGGATCATTGAAGTTGAGCTCTGACTGGACTGGATCTTCTAGATGCCCTGCCATATAAACGGCATTTGGAAATGGAAAGGATAAACACAATTAATCAAGATGGTTGTTGTTACAATATGTGAGAGATGTTACTGACTGGGTATGTAACATGTAAAGTCTGTGTTAACCCACTGACCTAAAGCCTTGACCTTAGTGGGCATCATCATGCAGAAAGACCTCTAAAACCTCTATTAACCACTCCCTCTCTGGGAGTGGAAACCATTTAATTAATCAGGTCACACTCTTAGAAATAAGGTTGCAAAGCATTCTTTGTGGGATTGATTTTAAATATTCTGCAAAACAGAACATATTTATCAAAATCTCCTTTTTTGGAGACCAAGGTTCTTTGTAAGGCAAAGGGTATTATTTAAAACCTTGTTACACACAGGGAGCTGTTTTTTGTAGTGATGGACTATTTCATGATTGTTTGCAAGGCCAGAATCATACTCATTGCAAGAGTGCTTTTATATATGACCATATACAGTAGGGAGAATAAGTATTTGATACACTGCCGATTTGGCAGGTTTTCCTACTTACAAAGCATGTAGAGGTCTGTAGGTACACTTTAACTGTGAGAGACGGAATCTAAAACAAAAATCCAGAAAATCACATTGTATGATTTTTAAGTAATTAATTTGCATTTTACCTTTTTCTTACCTAACTTGCCAGTAATTCTGAATGCAGTGAATTTGATTACAACTTTGCCAGCCAACGTTAAAGACATCAGGCCTGAAGTTGTCTGTAAAATAAGAGATTCCAAACACTACTGTGTTATAATATTACTATTAACTTCATCAAAGACAAGCCTAATGAAAGAAATACAGTATCTATACACAATAAATAAGCAAAATTGGATAGGGGAAAATAATTAAAAATATCCCTAAAAAAGTCATCAGCTTTTTACAACTAATTGCTAACAGACTCCCAGACACAAAGTGGAATGTAGATTATTTAACTACAACTCTGCATCATCAAAGCTTTCCCCCGAGGGGCTGCTGTTTTGATGATTGCACTTCCCGCCAAAGCAGCCTATTTTCCTGTGTGAGCGTCTCTGGAACGCTGTCACACATCCGGCATCACTGTATCAGCATGAGAGGGAGAAAAAGGCAGCGCTCGATTCATCTGAACCGTTTGTGTGTCACAGCAAAGAATACAAATAAAAATAACATTTTTTTTTAATTCAGGCTTTGTTGCTGAAGTGGAGCCAGACAAAGTTTTATTAAAGGGAAACCATGAAGTTCTGCCTCATTAAAAAGAATGCCTGCTCTATATTCAAGGTCTCTTTGGTCTAATAGAGGCAGTGACTGGACTAAAGTGAGTTTGTTATGCCTTATGTGGCCCATGGGTAGTTAGTCAGGCCTGAAAGAAAGCTTAGGAACTGTACCCTATAAGGGTCTGTGGATGAACGCTTTTGCCAAACACATTTGTTTGACACACCGTAATAAAGAGTTCTCCACCAACCAAGCTTTGATTGAGGCCACATTTTAATTGAGGTGTGAAGGCTGCAGCCACACCAACAAGATCCAATGGATCCAGTGAATGGAGTGCCCGTCCCAGTTATGCGCTCTATCAGTGCGTCATCCACCCTGGTACTGTAGGGTTTACATTTTTTTTCCTATCCCAGCACTAACATGCGTACGCTCTGCTTATCAGAGTGTCATTGGTTTAGCATTGTTATTGGTTGTTCCTTGCTGACACAAGTACGAACCTTCGTGAAACTGACAACCACATTCAAATGAATATTTGAACAAAGTTTCGGGTTAATAAATAGCAATTCATTTATTATTAAATGTAGTTCCAGTTGGAGCCAGCAAGAAGGTTTAGAGTTAAAACGTGTTGCTGAGACAACCCTTACTTGTGTCTCACATCAACGTTTGGTAAGTTTTCTATAGCTTCAACGTGGCTGATAGTAGCCTAACTCAGGATAATTATAAGATTATAAATACACATGTGGTTCCCGAGCCTGTTTTTAAGTCTCACAATTCATTGAACAATTCAACCTCATTATTGGGCAATAGAAGAGTATTATGAGTGATTTAGATCAGTCCCGTGATGGAAACTGACGGACGTGGGTTTTTGTTGGGCAGATGGACAGAACTCTGGGAGTAACCCTCTCTTGACCCCCTGCAGATGGCCCGACCAAACCAAACCCTTCTTCAAGAACAAGTGGAAAATCTCTAATTTACCGGAACCGAATCGTCAATAACGAAGACAATTAAACGTGATTGAGCGCAAACTCTCGCTGCGCTTCAGCGCTCGTTAACCCTGTGAAATACGCTCTAACAGTCGCGCAGACGAAAGTGGTGAAGAGAGCCCATGTGGTGAGGTATTCTGCAGGCCTGGTTGACCGATGACGACTCATGAATAAGAATCTGGTGGTCATACATTCATTATGAGGTTAAGTGAGCCGTCAAAGATACGAGACTGGCTTTCGTTTTTTAGGCTAGTTTGATTTCTCAGCGAGAACCATTGATAAACAGATGAATTGTCCCAATTTCTTACAGGGAAGTTTAGAATAATATTTTCAATAGTCTAAATCGCAATTTTAGTGTAGGTATTTTAGGTTTTCCCATAGTTTTCCCCACCAAAATGCCAGGATCCTGGTTGGCAATAGTCTACAAAATAGACTTGTTGATTTAAAAATCTTAAAACTTCACTTACATACATTAGCCAATATAGGCATACATAATAAACACGTCTCTTTTGGCCTGAAACGAAAGAGATCAGTCGTCGTTGTTCTCGTGCGTCAGAAGGCCTAGTTAGAACACCACAGGGGCCCTGTTCTCCTCTGCAAAGAGCGGAATGCGTGAGGCAGGTGTACATTTGAAACTGTTAATGAGGCGCATCTAAATGCATCAAAAGGCGCGCCGTACTGTGCGCCATTCTTCTCTTGTTGTTACTCCTTACCAAACAAAAGCCGTCAAAGAGTGTTTTCCTCGCTAAACGACAGTGAATGTGCCCACTGGCGGGAGGTATATTGTAAAGCTCTAAACCCTAGATGATAGCAATGTCTACTGTTTACCCAACATAGGCGAAAAGTTATATCTGATTTATAAACCGTGTAAAACACTATGTATGAATAGGCCTACTTTGTAGAACGGACAGAAATGAGCGTGAGTGCCACTAACTTGCTCTCAGGCGCGTGATTTCAGACACCTAATAAGCCCATAGGTCTAAAAAGATAGACTTCTACATATGCGTTAAACCCCGGATACTCCAAAGACAGTGTCACACTAAATACCAACCCAGTATCACATTATTTAATAAAATAGCCATTTATAAGTCAGACCATATTCAAAATATAGTTCTGTTTTTGTTTATGTAAGAATTGCGCGTAATGCATCCGGCTAGCATGCGTTGCTTTGTGGTTAAAAGATGATCCGTGCCTTCATAGTCTCATTGGCCCAGTATGGACCTGCTGTCTTTATCCAAATGAACACGGTTCAAATGAAGATGTGTAAGAGCCACACATACTACAAGTAGCCAGAGGAACCATGCCCTTTTAAATGTCCTCTGTGCAAAACACTCAGCTCTGAGTTCAGATCGTTTTTTTGTCCAAATGAACAAAACCGCTCTGTATTTATCCGGCAGTGGTAAAACGAGGAGGGGTTAGATAGCAGGTTATCGAACGCGGTCTGCACGACCACCACGTCAAAGGTCACACCGCCAAAATCCAGCAGATTCAAAATATACTTTCATGAAAAGTTGATACCTTTAGAAATAAAAGTTGATACCTTTCTGTAAATATGTTATTAGTTCTATAACGTCTGCTACGTCCAAGCACCTGTGGCATGTCGCAATATGTAGTCTCCTTTATGAAGTAACAGATGGAATCAAAAAACACTCACCTCCGGGTCTGTCACGCACCACAGGCGTTAACGTGTGTTAATTGGCTAATGGTTACATTATTCTAAAAGGAAAACGTGTGCGCATCTGAGGCACGTGTGTGTGTGTGAGTGTGTTTGTGTGTGTACAGTGTACCCATCTTGAAAAGGAGACAGGAGATTATGCAAATTAGCTTTTGTGACAGACTCAAGGAAGATGATAATACCTCATGTGGAGTTTAATGTACCACCTTCATGCTTGTGCGACCACAACAGCGCAATCTGTTCCATCAGAACCCGTGACCATAGTTTGCGTCTCTGTTGCACATTCAACCACAGCTGACTGACACACGCCAAGCAATTTGTGCTAAATGTAGGAATGCAGTTAAGTTTATGAGTTCGAAGTACTCAGTTCCTCCAGTGTACATGTGTGATGACATTCGTGATACATTGGCATTTATAAGCTTCACCTCTCCCTTCGATTCAGATTTAAGTTGTTCTAGTGCGAGGATAGGAAAAAAAGAGGCTGGCCTACTTTCTGCTCTTATGGAGAATATAAATGAGCTTAAGTGATTTTGTGCTAACGCCTGTCTGATTTTAATTAACAAGCAGCCTTGGTGATAAAACCAGCTCTGTCTATAGCTACCCACCCTCTGCTGCGTAACCTACAAGTGAAAGATCCGGTTTTCCGGGGTAGGGATTTTAACATGACTACGTCTTCACTCCACTGCTGGATTGGTTGAACAGGGCAGAAAAGCAGTTCCCCAGTAATTGTATTCTACTCGTCAAGACCGTGAATGTTAAAACTTCTTTTAGAACGTTAAATTGCTAGATTGCCTGTTGTGTTCTTATGTTTAAAACATAAAAAATTTATTGTAAAAACGTTCATGTACACAAGCAGCAGCTTATTGGCTGGTAGAGGATCCTGCTCGTGCAGCCATTTCAATACGAACTTCTACAAGTCTGTATTTACTTGGGGAAATGAGGAGTGTGTGTGTGTGTGGGGGGGATGTTCTGAAAAGAGTGAAGAAAGAGGCAGCAGAAAAGGAGGAAGAGGAAGAGTAGGAGTTGGACAGAGGAAGATGAAGAGAAGAGAGTGGAATTGAGATGACTGCTTAAGTAGAAAATACATGAAAATCCTCATTTTAACCAAATGCCCACAAGCAGTGAGGAGGCGCAGTTATTTCAACAAGCAAATTCTCATCTCCAGCTCATGGCTGTGGGTGTTTTTCTAACACACACACACACACACACACACTCTCTATAAAAATGAAACACATAGCACTTATGCAAGATAAACACAGGCAAACACACACCACACCACAAATACACACACATAGTAATGAATCTAACTATAATTGCATTTTTTCCTAATTAATTGTAAAGTTTAGTTCTATATGAGCTTCTCTCATTCTTTGTTCTTACTGTATTCACTACATTATCTGTGTCGTGTCTACATGGGAAGTTATTGAGATATAATGACGTACAGTATTCACTACATTATCTGTGTCGTGTCTACATGGAAAGTTATTGAGATATAAATGACGTACAGTATTCACTACATTATCTGTGCCATGTCCACATGGGAAGTTATTGGGATATAATGACGTACAGTATTCACTGCATTATCTGTGCCGTGTCCACATGGGAAGTTATTGGGATCTAATGACATACAGTATTCACTACATTATCTGTGCCATGTCCACAAGGGAAGTTATTGGGATATAATGACGTACAGTATTCACTGCATTATCTGTGCCGTGTCTACATGGAAAGTTATTGGGAAATAATAAAATTGTCAGTCATTTGAGATCGGGAAAGAAAGAGAGAGGACACGTTTTGGGCATATAGCACTAACGAGCTGTGTTGTGCTTGGGGCGATATATGTGATGACTTGAAGCCACTGTGTGTGTGTGTGTGTATGCAGACTTGACGTTGCAGTGTATTTATACTGATTGGCTGCTAAGGGATTCCATTCTGACTGATAATCACATAGTCTCTCTGCCTCTTCTTTGCCTCTCTCATCTCATCCACCAATTGTGTTCTATGTAGAATCTTAATCTTCACATACAACCCTGCAGTTTCCTTTCCACTTTGTACTGTGCTCTTTAAGTAGCTGTAAATCATGTTTATGTGTCCATTTTGGAGGGCAACTGAGAGATTAAGGAGAGCTACATAACATCTCAAATGAGATATGGCTAAATACACAGGAAACTGATTTGGGACTAGCTTATAAGTCTCAAATCCTGACCTCATCCTAAACCATCCATAATCTTAACCATCAGAAAAAAAGATGGTTAGACTAAGCAGAACTCTGTGCTTATGTTTCCCACTGACATAGTCTGCCCCAGGCCCTAGCTGTCCTCAGACAACAGTACAGTCACTAGTCAGAGTCTACTCACCCCATCCACAACTTTTGCATTTTGTGTAAATGATTTGTCTTCATATCCCTGAGTTATTTGCAAAAAGGTTTTAATGATATTTAAATGAAACCCTATATTCAATAGAAAATTGTACGAAGACAACAAATCAAAGGTTGAAATTGAAATGTTGAAATGTTTCTTGGAAAATGTAGCCCACTTTGAATTTGAGGCCAGCGACTCGTTTGGAAAATGTTGGGACATAGGCAACAAAAGACTGGAAAAGTTGAGTATTGCGTGACATGATTGGGTATTGAAGGAGAGGATGGGCCTTTCAGAAGGGAGGATGAGGAGGGGTTCCCCATTCTGCAAAATACTGTGCATGAGCATATTTTGTGGTTCTCATCATCTACAGTACATAATATAGTTTAAAGACTCAAAGAATATGGAAATGTCTTTATGCAAGAGACAAGGCAGAAAACAGTTGGTTGGCCGGGATATTCAAATATAAAATGAGCACATCTTTTTCCAAAAACCATAACAGTTCTCAGTATACTATAGAATGCATTTATTGCATTCTTATTTTAGTTGAAACATATTTTATTTTAAAAACAAAATCTTCAACATCCAGACACAATTTAATGTGTAATAAAAGTTAAATCAAATAAGCATGCACACATGTATGAAAACACAGATCAGACAACAAGCACTCAAGTACTTCCAAAATGCAAGAGAATACACATTTATGAGTATGAGTTTTCAGTATGATAATTACTCATGCCGAACCTAGCTCCTCACACACACACACACACACACACACACACACACACACACACACACACACACACACACACACAC